>JADLZN010010791.1:0-193448 GCA_018155175.1 Sinocyclocheilus anophthalmus | reverse complement strand
AATCCTACATTGAAAAAACACCAACTTGTTTGGCCGCGACAGCCATGACGTCACTACCGCCACGACTAGTACAAAATAGGCGCCGGTAACGCACATCATCACTTCTTCGTCTGAAGCGTGTGTCCGCAGCATGGCAACCAAAGTCTATAGGACGCAGTGTCTCGTTCCCTCGGGGAACTATGGTTACATAAGTAACCTGAGATGTTCCTTTTCATGGGAACTTCGAACTGCGTTCCTCTAGGGGTCGCTATGGGACTTAATCCCCCCGTGCGCCGCCGATGCTGAAGTCTGATGCAAGCCAGAACCATAGGCTAGCCACTAAGTAAACTACACCCAATATCGCTAGTTAGTTTGTCCCTTCCTGGACGTAGAGCTGTCAGTGACTTACTTCCCACTCCCTGCTGCCAGTCCAGAAGCCTATCTGCACATGTCACATTCTATAAATCCGTCACCTTGCTGCAAGTTCCACCGTGCTACAAGATTGGTAGTATAACCCAGGCTACCAATAGTCTACCACTGGAATCAGTCTCTCGAGATTGACCTCTGGTGTAATGAGGGCAGCTGGCTTGGTGCCCAGAACTGTGGGACGGCAGGGGCCCCCGTACCAGCTGTTCCATAAAAAGCCTCCTCGGAGGTGGCGGCAGGGCCTAGAATCATGAAGGATTCCTTTATGGGAATACGACCAAGAGCCTACTTATTGTATCAATTACTAGTCTTGGCCTGTCACCTATGGCTACCTCACTTTGCAGAAGGACCTGTCTCAACAGGACTCTAGTGGAAACACCCTGTCAGAGCAAGTATTCGAGGATACCATGAGGAGTGGATCCCAGGCGGAACCGGGGTTTTAGACCACCCAGAAAAAGAGAACGAAGCTGTGCGCATAACTCTTACCATATAGGATTTTAGAAAAGTGGGCAAACGTATAACATGCACACTTACCACTTATGTAGATTTCAGAAAAGTGGGCAAAGCATACGTGCCCCCTTACCACCCATGGTTGATGTTAGAATGTCCCTATTAGATGGATACAACCGTCTTGGGGGTTTGCTCTTGGCACGTTTCTGGATGTCAGCCTATAGATGGAGCTCGAGTAGTCATCGAGTCTCACCTACTGCTACACGCTGGCGGGCTAGCCGCCAACCTTTCGCTTGAGGGAGCGGACATCCATTAGGCGGGAGCTCGCCTACCGGCACGTTCCATCATTGGTGGACCGGCTTGACAAGTTAGTCACAGACTGGGGGTAGCAACATGCCCAGGTTCTCACACGAGAAGGTGACTCGACCGCGCAGCGCACGTTCCAATCTAGTCAGGAACTCAGCTGTACAATCTCGCGTGGGAACCCCCCCTTCTCCCTGCATGCCGCCCAGGGGCTCCGAATCCCTTTCTACGAATGCCGGTTTTCCGCGGCTGCAGTAGCATCCCTCTTCTAGCTGTGGTATCCCAACCCACCTCATCACCGACATGGGGGGCCCCCAACCCGCATCCTGATTAAAACCAGAGGGGTAGCAGACTGCAGTCTAGCCACATCGCAGCGCCTGCAGGTAGCTTATGACGGCCCAAACTACGATTGCAGCTGGTACGATGGTTCTTTCTGAAGACAGCGAGCTCAACTCTCAATGAAAGAGGCACCCTTCCTGTCTCAACCTCCGTTTTTCCTCAGTTGAGGAATACTGTCCCCATTCCAGGTGACCCTTTCCTGACAGGGGAGCAGTGCTAAACATTACCACGAGGACAGCCCATGTAGCGAGGGATTACTCCTCTGAGAGGATCCTGCTCGTCAGACGACACCCTCTTAGTACCCCTTGCTATCGAGGGGGGCAGTGCCTTCTGAGTGCGTCGATCGAGACACACTGGTTGAGAGGAGCCCAGGAAATCGGGGCCTAACCCTCTCCGAAACAGGGAACGAAGTCCAAAACGCGTAACCCTCACCATACAGGATTTTAGAGAGGTCGGGCGCGTTATGAAATCGTTTCGCACCTACCTTTTCTTTCGGTGTTGTATCATTTTAGAGAAGTGGCAAAGCATAACGTGCACACCTACCACCTAGGTGGAATTTTAGACGGGTGGCAAAGCCTAACGTGCCTACTCACCACTTACGTGATTTTAGAAAAGTGGCAAAGGATAATGTGCACACTTACCACTCACGTGGATTTTTAGAAGGTGCGCAATGAGCACTCTTAGGGTTCTATTGTCACCCGGACGTAATGGCCGGTCGGGAACAGCAGCTCCAGCACCCTCCTCAGAGGCAGCTCCAGCACCCTCCTCAGAGGATCCTGGTGATGCCCCCGTACCTCCTGTTCGTTGCCTCAGCAAGAAGGAGTACGCTGGCGGCCAGGAAGCCCCTCTGGGTGGCCAGGCACTGTAGCCCCGTCCGGGTGACTTGCAGCATAGCACCGTGGGCCTGATGTTCACGAAGGCTCCCGCAAGAGCCCGCATTCGGCCGCATGATCCAGGAGGTATGAAACCGAAGCCCGGCTTTTCTTACCGTCTGGTGGATGTCGCCACGAGTGTACTACGGCTCTACTGCACCGACCCAGGTCTAGATACCCTTGCGTTCTGACTGGGCCCCTCACAATCGTCGTGCCAGGACTAAGCGTTCATTCTCGGAGGCGTCTTCTAGCAAGGGACAAAACCGTACAGGTCCCGGGAAACACTGCAAGGAGCTATAGAAGGTTACACACACACAGCCGTCTCGGTCTGTCCTCGATATACAGATATTATTATATTTGGATCGTACTCACCCCCATGGCTTCTGTGCTGGAGCTCTGCTCCGAGGCTCTTTCTGACCGGATCATCCGCTGCAAGTAACTCTATACATGCTCTATGGTTATTTTACACATGACCACCTCAGTCTCTCATTAGCATACATGCTCTCATGATATATGGATCATAATCACCCACCACGAGCCTTGTTGCCGGAGCTCTGTCCGGGGATATTTTGACCGGACCATCAGTCAGGCGGTTACTATGATCTAGCCATAGACCCACCAACAACATCATGGGCCCAGTAGGAGACTGTTTTAAAACAAGTATTTACAGCTACATCGAACAGGGGAATTGGAAAAAGGGGGGGGCAGGGTAGATGTTGCACCCTCCGCGGGAGAGTGTGAATACCTAAGTATTACTCTGACCTGGACGAAAGCACTGGCGCCTTGCCCAAGTTTCACCCCTCGGGTTTCGCCTGCCTCCCCTTGACCCACGATACTTCCTACCCCCACCCACAGGTGGAGGCGGGGCGTGAGTCGCGACACTAGCCCTCTGTGCCCGTTTCTGATCTTCAGACTGAGATGGGCCAGGACCCCTGGTTTGTTCGGGTTCAGACCTGGGCCTTCGTGGTATGAAGGATTTGAACGCTGCTGAGCGCGACTTCGACTCCCTGAACTTGTCGACCACCGTCTCAACGGAGGTGCCAAACAGTTCAGAGGGCGACACCGGGGCATCGAGAAGAAAGCCCCTTTATTTCTTCCCGATGTCCGCCAAATTCACCCCACAACTGCCGCTCCGTCGCCACCATAGCAGCCATCGCTCTGCCCATAGCCGAGGCTGCCTGCTTAGTAGCCCGAAGGGCCAAGTCTGTGGTGCGCCGCAGCTCAGCCGTTCCGGCAGAGGAAAGGCCCTGCCCCTCATCCAGGTCCTTCAGCAGGTCAGCCAACGAGGCCACAGCCTGACCTGCCGCTGCGTACGCCTTGCCGTTCGTGCGAGATGTGGCTTGAAGGGGCACGGATGGCAAGGAGGGAGTTTTGGGGGATGACGTCTCCCCCAGAGAGAGATGGCTGGCTAGCGTCTCTTCCACAGGGGCATCATCCCATAGCCGCTTTCGCGCATTGACTCGATATTCCGATAACTCGTATGCTGAAACCGATGGATGCGTGAGGAAAACAGCCTCTTCTATTCCTTCTTGATCTCAGTATGGAGATCAGGAATGAAAGGAAGGCTCACTTGCTCGGGGAGGTGGTAAATGGGCGTCAGGATAGATAGCACCTGTTCGTCGAGGCGACCTCGCGACGTCACCTCCTTGGCTCGTTTCCACGGTAATTCGAGCCTTGCCGTGGCCCGATCCATCACCTCTAACAGCTCATCATACGCAGGGCAGGTGGATTGGGAAAGCGCAGCCTCAGCTTCTTCACTCTCCACATTTATTTCCTGCTCTTGTTGGGCTGGGCCCATCTGAGCACTGGCCCCTGGATCAGATGATTTTAGAGAGAGGATATCATTGTCCAGCGGCTGTCTCTCGCCCGACGTCGATGCGCGGAAGAGGGAAACCCCCCGTTCAGCCTCATCGGCTAGGTCCACCTGAGATCCCCACGGCTCATTCTCCTCCGTGCCTCAGCAGCGGCGGGTCCCGAGCCGCGGGAAACCGATGGTTGTCCCTCTCCACTCGAGAAGAGATACAAACGAGAATGGAGCTTTTTCAGCGAAAAGCTCTCACAATGCCCGCAGATTGCCTCCTCGAAGACATCGCGTTCGTGCTCCTCGCCCAAACAAACAACACGCATAGATCTTGGTGAATCTCGGGGTCAGAACAACCGCTGACACGTATGTACCACTTTCTAACGCCCGCTGAGTGCTCGTGCCATAGTAGGAAAAGAAATCTCTTACTCTTTGCTTTTTGTGAATGCCACCCTGCGGCTTCAAACCAGGATGCGTCTCATTGATACTAAGAAAGTCTGATTGTGGCGCTAAGAACCCGTGCCCGCCTATTGTTGTACTCGAGTTTGAACTGTAGATAACGATGCATGGCGTCGCCGCCAAACCGTTTGTTGTTTTTTTTCAATGTAGGACTGCGCACGGGTCACGAGTTCCATACGATACAGCTGCGTTCCCTCTATGCGACCCCTCGAGACCTGTCAAATATCGTTGCTGGGTGCAGTTTCTCACGAAAGGTAAACTAACCCACAATGACTGACCCACATATACTGAAATCATGCAATAAACATAACATTTAGATGTAATTACACCCTAATGCACACAAACTGATAAAAAAACTACGGAAGAAACAGTTTTTTCAACAAACAAACATCAAATTATGCAGTGTCATGCCCTCCAAAGTCGGAACATTTGGGAGTGTTCAATTGGTTTTTCATTGTAAATTATAAAATTGACTTTTTCTTTTTCACTTTCAAAAACTGTAAATTTAACAGTATTTTACTGTAAAATTGCACCTACTTAACTGACTTCCCTTTATCCACACGTTTATCTATCTCTATAATATGGAAACCTTACTGTTCACCAGTACAGGTTTTTACTGTAGCATTTTATTCAGTCTTTTAACTGTTAAAATCACAATCATTTTTACAGTGTAAGAGTTTCACCAGTTCGCTTATATTTGTTTACCCCATGACGACACAAAAGCAGTCTTAAGTCGCTGGGGTATTTTTGTAGCAATAGCCAAAAATACATTTTATGTGTCAAAATTATTGATTTTTCTTTTATGCCAAGAATCATTAGGATATTAAGTAAATATCGTGTTCCATGAAGATATTTTGTATGTTTCCTTCCGTAAATATATCAAAACTTCATTTTGGATTAGTAATATGCATTGCTAAGAACTTGCTATTTGGACAACGTTACAGGCGCTTTTTTTTTTGCACATCAATTCCATATTTTCAATAGTTGTATCTCGGACCATAATATTGTCCTAGTCCTAGACAAACCAGACTCAATACGTGAAGCTTTGATTGCTCCAGCTTTCAGATGAACATTGCCCTTAAGACTGGTTTTTGTGGTCTCTCAGGGATCCTTTTGTTACATGAGAAAGAACGTCACCAGCATCGTACGTATCGATATCATTTTGCTGTCTTTACACAGTCATTGCTTTAAGGCGGCTCTTGTCTGCATGGACTCGCTCACATTCGATTGATCTATGATGCATTTGATTGCAAACACGTATTAAAAGCCTACGTCCAATCTCAATTATTATCTCATATTTTTACTCATAGTTTATACATACACATACGCCCCCTGCTTTGTGCAGCGAACATTAAACTTTCACATTGCATACATCGGTCTGCTTCTAAATTCGTGCTTCGGATTATTTATAAATTAATATTCATCATTGATCACTCAAAATGCGTATTCATGTGTGACACCTTATTAGAAATGATCGTGCAATAAAGCTGGTTTACTCCAACATAAGAAAACAATCATTAGCTTACAAAAGACATATGCATGGATACAGAGTATCCTCGGCTGTTTTGGAAATAAATTCATGAGGAAAATAAATTTTTTCCATTTTTATTAAGAGACTGCAGAAAAGCGTTTAAAAATAAAAATAAAATAAATAAAAATACTTTTTTTATAAAGTAACATTGGAACTTGCAATCTGAATATGATGAATATGTAATCTAACACATGACTTAATTATTAACTAGTTTCTTTTAAATTAATCTGTTTCAAAACCTTAAAAATCTGTCTTAAACTGATGAGCTATCAGTTTGAATCAGTCTTATGACTCACTCACTGACTGAATCAATCAGACTCTCAATTAATCATGTTATCATGTTATTCTTCAAGTGCTAAAAGAATCAAAGAATCCTTAATCAAATAATTAATAAATTAAAACTATGAGTAGAAATAGAATAATGGCAGCAATTCCTTAAGATTTTCATCTTTACATGTACATTTACATCAGTGCATTTCTCTGTTGTCATACAGGAATTCTTTGATTTCTCAAGGTGAATACAAGTTTCAATGGGCTATTCAAATACACCATTACTGGTAAACCTGGTACCGAAGGTTGTGGCTGTTAAAAAATGTATTATCTGCATTCAAAAAAAGGCCACAGCATAACCCGAATGTTTTTTTTTTTTTGGCAAAACGATAAAGCAAGCTTTGAAATCACGACCACAAAACATTTTCCACTTCCAATCATGAATCTCTCATTAGCTTTCAATGACACATTCACACAACAATCACTTCAAAGCGTGATGGTTTCCATAATCCAGGTTTCAAATGACTCGTGAAAATATCTGTGCCTCTTGTTGCCAGATAAAAAAAAGACCAAAGAAAGTGTTGCTCTTTTGATGATGAAATCATGGGAAACACCAACAAAGACATATCTGTAAACAGCCACGAATGAAAGCGAAGGCTTGAAGACAAATGTCTGGTTCAAATAAACACAACACACACATCTGTCTGTGTACGCTCCCGTTTAATCACATTAATGAACCTTCATTCACACACTGACATACGTCTTCATTAGCATTTATGTTTCATGTGATTATGAATATGACAGATGGATCTGACCTGATTCAACACTCTCTCCATCTCAGACAAAAGAGAAATATCAAGGGAAAACTCCCTGTCATGTGACTAATCTAGTATGGCCGTCCTCTGATGTCCCTACATTTTAATGGAAACAGGAGGCTATAAATACAGGCAGGTGTGATGAAGTGAAGGGTCAGCACTTTAGGGAACCCGTGACGCAACGGCTCTCTCCTGATGAGGAAGGTGAAGCGTGCAACCGGGTGAATCTGTTCAGAGCTCTGAAGTTATAGCCCCCCCCCCCCCCCTCCAAACAAGTCTCATCCCACTTGCTTTATGTGAAAACCGCAAATCACGTCGCAACTACTGCGTCCTGATAATCCACAGAAGAATGAGGCTAATTTCCTGTTACTATTTTCAGAGGGACGCTCCAATTGCCTCCGAGTCCTTCATTTTGTTACTTTGTGCCTATATTTGTGTGAGAATAGAAGTGCTTATATCTTTATACTAATCCATATACCGTCTAAGTGCACATGTTTTTCTCTGCTCTGCATGGCTTGCCTCCCTGTCTCTTCTGGTCCGCAGCGTCAGCATCGGGATTTTGCTCTCGTTGCCAAATTAATAATGCTGCGTCCTCTAAACCCTCTCAAACCTTCTAATCCATGCAACACCCCAGAAGACGCTTCCAATTCCAGCCGTATAATGAAACAGGGGAATGAATGTCTCAACTACACGCTGTTCCAGTTGTAGGTCCTAAAACCCGGAGGCAGAAGTGTGCTGCGTTGTACTAGCATCTCGCACTTTCTCCGTCTCTGGCGAGCCATATCACCCTTTAGCTGATGGATTTCGGCATATCCATGGGCTCGTTCTTGTAGATTGCTTTTTGAATTTATGAAGTACAAATTAAGCTCGGCACTCTCTGTGCTGTAATATCACGTGAAAAATGATACCTTACTCTAATGGATGGTTCATTTTTTACAACAGTCGTTGCCAATTTCAGCGCCAAGCATTTAACTGGCTCACGATTTGTCGGGCTAGTAGTATTGTTCTTATTTTAGGCCACATCCTGTGTCAGTAATTGAAATAACTAAATACCTTTTTTTGCATTCTCTGACGGGAAACCAGCAGGGTCAGAACTTTAGATCAGAAAATAACTGGCCATGTGAGGGTTGTCTGTCTGAGGAAGCTAACGTTTTTAAGAGTTTCGGTGTGGTCAATATAAGAATTTTCTTGGACTGTTAGTATTTGCCCCAAAGGAGAGGCTCTGAATTTCCTGTTTGATCTAAAATACAGTAAAAAGGTTGTAATATTATTACAATTTTAAAATTCTGTTTTCCATTTTCATACATTTTAAAATGTAATTCATTTCTGTAATGCAAAGCTGAATTTTCAACATCATCACTCCAGTCTTCAGTGCCACATGATCCTTCAGAAACCATTCTAACATGCTGATTTTGCGCTTCCAAAAAACCTTCCTTACTCACTGTACCCTCTGCTGTGGGGATTTTGGTTTGCAATCGCTGTCGTTATGTCGTGCTGTGAATGACAAATCTTTTAAAAAAAAAAAAACTAATTCTGACAACCAAGTGGTGGTGATATTAGTCGAAATCAACATCTGATTCTAAAGACCTGAACAGTAAGGTTGGATTAATCTGTTAGCTAATGTGCAAAACTAAGTATTTACATGCTATTTTTTTTTTTTTGTACATCAGTCCATTCGAACCGATATCTCGGTATTCAGAGGGGGTATAGATGACAAAGACGTCCAAATAAAGCTAAATTGTCGGCTGCTTTCTTTTCGCGCAACACATGCGCCGATAATTACCCAAGAAGGCCATAGCCAAAAGGAGGTGGCAACAGAGACCATTTCATTTATAAGTGTAAATGCAATTATGAAGGGTTGCTGACACTGGGTTTGCGTGGTACCGGGACGCGTGAAGCACAAGACGTCATAAGACACTACCACGCCTGTATGTGATTAACGCGCCCACATTTGATTTTACTTCTCAAGCTTCCTGCATATGCCAAGCTGTATTTCGCAGACCCGGATGAAAGAAATTAAGTGCACCTTGTCCCTTCCGGGGCTGTTCTTCTTCTCGGCATGAAAGGCTCTTTCTCAATGTTTATGACGTTAGTCCGAGTGCTCCATGTCATTTGCAATTGGCCATTTCAGTGAAAAGTGCTTTATAGAAAGTCAAGCTATTTATTTTTTCAGAATCTTCTTTTAGAAATTACCTCATCTCAACACAAGAATTAAATACTATTGCAAAGAACTCTAAACCTGTCAAGAAAGTCAACTGATCTATTTTTAGAGCTTCCACCAGTCTTACGTTATGACACATATTTATAATGCGAGGATTGGCAAGAATCTGGCAATACGACACAAGGCAATACAGTGGTTACGATATATTGCAATATATTGCGAGACTGTATGCAAGGCAATATGTTGCAATATTTCCTTATTAAGGAGGAGGATCTAATTTGATAAAACTGCCTTCTTTAAGTCAACATTACTTGAACACATTTCAGCAAGGCGGGAGATGTCATTGGTGGCAGCTGTGAGCTAGGTTTGCTAATGCTAACTTTAGCAGTGTGCCCTTGTGCTACTTCCTGTCACAGTTTATGCTCAGAAAAAAACACTGCTATCTAATAATCTCGATTTTTAACCAAAGACTGTAGAAAAGATGGACAACACATATCCACTTCCTGTCACTGCAGAAAAGTGAAGGCAAAATGTCCCAAGATGGCTGCAACCATCTTGCTCTGATGACGTCATTTGGAGCCAGAATCTGCGCTGAAGTGATCGTGAAGTGGATATTACTCAATTGCATATTACACAAAACAAACACTTGAACATAAGCCTGATAAGAGCTACCTAAAGTGACAGAATCCATCTTTGAGATGTGAAATTAGATTTCTATTTGTATTTTTTATTAGATTTTTTTTTTTTAGTTGGTTCATGTCCAATTGGTTTACATGGAGAGGGCATCCCATTCGTTTACATGACCTATACTGCAGCCAGCCACCAAATGGCGCTCAAAATGTTTTGGCTTCACTTTTCAGGACGTGTGAGGCACAGCCGCTGCTTAACCCCAACACCAGCCCTGCCACAAATCTTGGATGTAACAAATTCAATACCCAGTGCCCGAGCCATAGACTTCTGGGGGCTCTCTATCCGCAAAATTTATGTCGGGTCAGGGGGTGGGGGCTGGGATGGTTTGCGCTGTGTTAGGAACGAATGAATGAACCACATCTTCCGTGTTTCCCTGTCCGTGCCGACATCGCTCAATCGCAGGGAGACCAGTGTCTCTTCCGCGCTCGGTCACCTTCAACTCGTTTTGTCTCGAGCAAGAATGTACGACATTCACATTACATGATTTGACTGATTTTTTTTTTACGTAGAAAGGGCGACAGCGCACCCCATTAAAAGAAATGATCATTCATGTTTTCATAACCGCTGGCCAAATTCAAAAACGAAACTAGAATTAAATCATCTTTGAGAGCAAGGGGCCCCCCTGGTGTTTCGGGGCCCTACAGAGCTTGCATATTTTGCGTATAGGGAGAATCAGCTCTGTAAATACCAATACATTTTTTTGCGAATCAATTCAGTATCGCCAAATATACTATCAAGTGTATCAATATTTTTTACACCTTTAATATCAAGGTGTCACTATTACATTGCCACCATACTAAAATTTCAATTTCAAAATTTTCAATCTGTACCACTGCTAGAATTGATGTGATGCATTTCTTATGTGGGAATCCAAAAACATTATCAATGTAATTTGTAAATCAGTAATGACCAATACAAAACGCAAAATTAAATGCAGCAAATCTATGATAAAATCGTAGAAAATCACTTCAAAGTGTAAACATTTACAGGTAAGTCACTTGACACCTCTTTTCCATCATCTTTCTTGTGACTGTTTCAGGCAAATTGACGTTCTACTTTGCATGTGATTTGCAAAGTACCCCCCCCCTCCCCCCAGCTACCAGGCAGCACTCAAACTATTTGTTCAATAAATAAAACTGAGAAATGAAAACAAATAATTTCTCCCAAAGAACTGTTAAAACCTGAAGCAGTCAGTAATAAAGAACAAATAAATAAAATTTTCTTCAGTTTTCTCTGGCATATTCAGCTTAGGTGTTTCCCCTGCAGTTCAGTGAAAAAGAAACTGTGGGAAAATGGCAGGTCCAATGGGACAGAGTGGAGAGTGTTAATCAGAACTCAGGAATTATCTCACCCACATTATCTGCCGGTCTCTCACACTGTATGCCTCTATCACATTGTGGGAACCTTTGTTACTATGACCTCACTGACCACTACAGCAGTGAGTGTTCAGTACTGATAGTAGTTTCCTGCAGATGTTTCAAGCTTTACCTTGATGAAGGAGGCTGTTAGTAAGTTGCAAAGGGATACAGATTTTTTATTAAACAAACTAACTTTAAAAAACAAACTTTGGGCTATAAGGACAAGGGCAAGTCATTAGACTTCTAGGACATTTCAGGCATCCTCATAAAACTTCTAAGGCATCCAGCTTCCTATTAAGGTTGACGTGTCCTGTCAAGGTGGTCACTACGTCTGGGTAATTGTGTGTGAAGGGCAAGCTAATTGAACTTTGTGATGCTGGGCTATGACAGCATTAAAACCTCAGAGTATTACACCTTAATAAGGTTCAGAGAGCTCCACTCTGGGTCCAGTGCACTTTTAATTACGTGCACCTCAGTCGGCGCTACAACACCCAGGAGGAGACACTGTTCCGTTCTGAAAACCTCAGGGCACTTGGAGATGAACAAGCATCCTGATCTGAACTAGCAACTCACAGTGCATTACACAGCTTTTCTTCAAAGTCAACTTAGCATAAATGGCTTTCAACTCATTTGTTGTACAAGTCATCTAAAGTGCATGCTCAAACTATTTATATACAACATATTTATATATACTTGATGCATCGTTTATATTTTCGCTATATTATTATATATTTCTTTACTTGTTTAGACTAAGATATGTGTTTGTTGACGAAATCTCTATTATTTATTTGACAAAATTACCGGCAAAAACAGCAATATTTGTGTAATATTATTACACTTATTATATATACATCTTATTATCTAATACAGATATACTTTTTTCATTATGTGTGTTTACTTATGAAGTGAGTACTTATATCAACTCTCTCTAAATTTACAGTGTAATACTAAGACTGTTGTGTTTTTTTTTTACAGTCTCACCTTAGAATTAATGGTTGGATGCTTTACTTTTAGGCTCTTTACTGCATGTACAGTAGTCTGAATAAGGACATGTTCATCTTCAACAAAACTGCAGGCCTGCAGATGCACTTTGCATTGACTGTAGAGCGATTCTAATCATGGCTGTTGCTACTGAAGATAAAACACTGGCCCAACTGTAATGTGCTGACTAGCTGTAAGCTGTACATTATCCATGTGTTTATTATTGTTGAAAAGATGAAAACACTGACATGCGCTCTGTTCTTTTGATATGGGCTAAAAAGATACTTTCTTTTCCGTTGTTTTTTTCCATGTCTCCAAAACCAGAGGTTGCAGCGCTGATGCCCAAGCACAATACTCAAAGGAAAGCAGATGCAACCATTGAACAACGATGAACAAGGGACGTTGGTTTTTATTCATGAATCTTGTGTTCCTCCGCACATCCAGTACAAGAAGTGCCTCAACCCTACTCTGCCAGTTATGCGCTGTCTGTTGGAGGTCTCTGTTAACACAAACATTGACAGCGAGAGCTAAATTATTCAGGATGTGAATATTTCATGATCAGACTGCGCTCCGGGGGTGCCACGGATGCCTTTGATATGTCTATTAAGTAATTCATTAATACAAATAAAATGTTAGTACAGACCTCTTCATTGCGACTATCCTCTGACAGTAGGTAAAGACACACTTATCACCTTTAACTACCTCCCAGGTGGGCTGCAGCATTTAGTCAGAGCCACTGAAGATAATTTATATTAATCATAACACTCTGGATACATGCCAACACACACACACACACACGTGCCAACAAAAATGCAGTGTATTTACATTTGACAAGCTTAAAAGCTGCAAAACCTCAAAACACACAGACATATCATTGGATAGTAAGTATAATAAACATAAAAAGTTATGCTTTAATACTTATTAATGGTAACTTCTTTGTGAAACTGGTACATACATTTGAACTGAATTGAAAATGTATCTCTAAGTTTATAAATCAGCAAATTGTTGTTGTTTTTGAGTAAATCATTGCAGGTAATATTAAGCCAAAACAAATTATTACAATTTTACCCGGCAAATATTTACTCTTTTTAAAAGTAGATGTTTTACTATCTATAGAAAATGTGATTATACAATGTTGACTGGCTTAATGTGAGAATTCACAGCCTTAACTGTCGTAATGCAAAAAGTGGCATAAATACACTTTGAAAACACCTGTTTAACCTGAATTATTGGTGTCAGGAGAACCACACTTCAAGTTCTTACGAGCAATAAAAATGCAGCCTTTCTTTCTCATTGACTGTGTGTTATGTCTAGTTTTGAAAACAAATTGTTCAAATCAGACACTCACAGCAGAAAAGTGGACCTAATAAGTGGATTCAAAATAGAGTTGCAGTGTCATTCCGTCTTAGAAATAGGGAGGAATTGGGGAGCACCTATTTTTAAACTTTGTCCTATTTCTTTGAATGTGCTACAGTAACAGCGGTAAGCTACAGCAAGTCTTGCAATTGAGTAAATGTAATAATCAGCATCAGCATGTGGATCCTCGTCCTATAGGTCCTAATACAAAATAATAAATCACATTTTTAAGTTTTCATTTATCACAATATCACAATTATGTGAACATGAGGTTAATTTTAAATAATTTAACTTGTAAAAATGAAGTCCAAAACTACACACACCTTGTAAAATGAAAAAATATGAGTAAAAAAATCACATTACACCTTCACATTTTTGTGACGGGTGCAGTTTCACTGTCTCATGTCCAGTTGTACCATGTCCAACATGATTCTGTGAGTCACACGGTGACCTGTGCTGTGCTATTTACCTCAAACAAAAGGGAAAACAGCAAAATAATCTCACTGTCATAAGGATCAAATATATTTTAATAAAAATGATCCAAAGTACAGTTTATGTTGTCAGTTAACAAGCAAAATGATTGGCCTGCTAAGCTAGCAATAACCTACACAACTTATTACACAGTCACTTCTACATAGAATGTCATACTATTAAAGGGGTCATATGATGCCCATTTCCCACAAGAGAACAAACAAGGAGTTGAAGTTGATATGATTCTTTAGGGTCTTGATGAAAAGTCTGTAACATAGTTTGGTTAAAATTTCTCAATGGTAGTGTAAAAACAACTTCTTTTACCCTGTCAAAAACAGCTCTTTCAGATCAAGCCGTTTTTGTAGCATTTTCCCTTAAATGTTAATGACTCTCTGACGTCACACAGACAGGCATCTGAGATCTGCTTGATTTGAGAAAGGGGAAAACATTTAACCAGATAAAAAAAAATAAACACTGGGTGGATTTTTATCATTATAGTTTGGTTGTGTACACACACTGCCAACACCCATTTCAGTTCAAACAACTTGTAAAAAAGCATTTAGCATCCTATGACCCCTTTAAAATAACCATGATTTCCGCCATTGTTCTATTATTCGTATTTTATTTAAAAATAATTATTATTAAAGGCATCACAACTTATGTTGCACTCGATCAACAACTTACTTGCTTTTTGTTAGGGGGGGGGGGGGGGGGGGGGGGGGGGGGGGGGGTGAACCAAAATTCAACACAGCAACAATTGGTTCAACCAATAGTGTGGGGCAGCGTCAGGCTACGGATCAAAATTCCCATCCACTTTTCTCACATAGTGTATTTGATTTTTCACGTAACTTATTACGCCCTTAAATAGACCTACTGTGATCTACAAGGTTTAATCAATGGTATAGGCTTTTGTTAAAGCCATCAGCTTTTTTAAAATCATGTTCCTGGTGAAAAACTACATTACCCATGATTCAGCAAAGAAGCTCCACCAATCAGAAGGTGCGTTCCATTCGACCGTAAGTGGACTTCACAGGGTATTCCGACATCTTAAGTGAAATTCCAATCCGAAGGGAGCGAACTTGTTCAGTTCGAAGGGCACTGCAGATGCCATAGGCAATAAGGGAACACCGATACATCACTTCACAAGAAGTGGAGAGGGAAAATTACGTTCAAGGGCATTCCAAATGAGTGATTATTGTCAGTGAAGTCCACTTCAACAGATATCCTGTGCTTAGGGAGTAGGGAGCAGTCAACACTGCGTAGGGACCCTGTCAATCGGAAGGCACCTATAAGAATCATCATTCGCTATGCATCATGGGATTGTAGTTCTTTCCCTCATTAAAATCGTTAAGTTCACAGGCTTGTACCTTTGTCTTTTTGTCCAATTTTCGAATTCTTTTTTTGCTTCAAATCAAACTTTGTAATGTTGTGATTAACCTTGTAGCTGGTTGGTTTGGTTCATGGCTTGTTTTTCATTAAGGAAGACTTTTAAAAAATCCCAATAGGAAAAATCACTGAAAAACAGGGTTGCCACTGTTGCACTCTATGGCATGAGTTTGGAGGTGTGGCCATCTGTTAGTCTGACCAATGGGGTTGCAAAACAGTCATTATTTTCATATGGTAACACTAGTGGCTCAGAAATTAGTACTTCATCTTTAATAACCTACATTTATCTCTGTCATATTACAGTTACAGACAAGCCCAAAGCAACAAACACATAACAGAGCACATAAGCAAAACATTTTTCAAAATGACAATAGTATATGCAAATCAACTGGATTTACAGACAGTAGCAGTAGTAGAGTGACAGAGGAAACGTGGATTGCATCAGCAGCTTCAGAAATCACTCTCTTTTGTGCTCACGGTGGATGTTCACCGCATGACAACAATCCCACCGTTTGAAAAGGTACTTCTTCTTGTCTCTTCCCAAAGCTACAAAAGAGATATGCTACAATTTTGGGAGCCATTCAATGCCTGTCAAAGCAGTATCAGTATGTTCCCACACAATACGCCATAAATAGATTTGTATTATGCAATTCTTTGAAGACCTCGGCTCTATGGATGATGATGTGTGTTTTATGGTTCTCCCTATGATTAAACACAGACCACCTGCTCAAATATCAACGCTCTGTAGGCTTCAGATGGATTCCCGTCTGCTTCAGTGTTTGTGGTCTGTCTTTCAGGTGAAAGACACAATACAGCTGTAAATGGAGATGCGAGACTCCCGATGGCATATGGCTCATGTTCTGTCACCAAACGCTTGGGGGTGAACATCTATCAGCTAGCTCCATTTTTGGGGGCCCTCAAAAGAGCGCAAATAATATCTTCATTGTGCAAAAATACAGGGTGTTTTCCAACCCCGTTAAAAGACTCTGAGTCACATCTTTGTTGGAGCTTGTGAACAAGCAAAGGACAGTCTGAGCAGAATGAAAGGCTCCCAGTGTGAGATTGTAGCCATCTCACCCTCATTTTGTCCAGGCCTAGCACTAAATAAAACTAAAAACACCTCTTTTCCCTTATACACCACCTTTATGGCTCCACGAGGAGAGAAAGGTCAGTGAAAATGGAGAGCAGTAAATTCAATTCGCATGCAATTGCTTTGGAAAATGCAATTCTGTGAAAGTCTGAATCTCACCGGCTGCAGTGAACCAAATAACAGAAAAATGCAATGTGCTGTGCAATCCAGCCTTCTCATTAATGGCTGTAGTGTCTATACTTTTATATAATCCAGAGCATTCCACAAAAACAGGCTCCTTTTTGCAATACAAAACCTCCTTATGTACTCAAACAACAGAAAAAATATTCAAATTACAAATGCACACATACTGTTTTATTAGAGCCTGACCGATATATCGTTTTGCCGATATGAGCCTGTCGCGATATATCGGTATCAGTGAATATGCCACCGATATTACATTTTTTTTTTAAAGAATATATAACGCAGATAAAATGCTTGAAATGGTGTAATTACTTAGTTTGTCCAGCAGAGCACGCTCCATTGTTTGCTACTGGCGACCTGGATGAAACACTTTAAAGCTTAGTCTATGGAAAACCATTGAAACTTTGAACGGCCATATCTTCGTAACGGCGCGGCGAATCCACACCAAATTCGGGGGATTCCAAATTCCTTTCAGCTCGAGGAACCCTTTCGAACGCGAATCGAGTGTACATCTAGAGGCCTACTTTCGAATGAGACCACCCCCGCGTCGATAGCCCCCGGGGTTCGGGAGTTACGGGTGGTTAAATTCGTGGTCCGGCACCGACCGATCACGCGATCCCAGGGGGCTACCGACGTGCGGAGAGTGGCGTTCGAGAGGGCTCCTCGAGCTGAAGGGATCCCCCGAATTTGGTGGAGATCCGTCGGCGCGTTCTTTCGCGAGATAGTGACCAGTGTTGGGGAAAGTTACTTTTAAAAGTAATGCATTACAATATTGCATTACTCCCTAAAAAGTAACTACTGTAATTACGTTACTTAATTACTTTTTATGGAAAGTAATGTGTTACGTTACTTTTGCGTTACTTTCGCATTACTTTTTAAATATAAGCAGGGCTTGATTGTTTTTAATATAAAAAGTTTTATTTTTGGCAAATGTAAAAGCCCTTTCACACCAAAAAGTGTAATGAATAAACTTCAGGCTGAAGGAAAAGTAAATTCACTTCTGTACAGTAGAACGCAGGAGAAGAAACACTCTTCAGCAATAAAAAAACAAATCACAATTGTTAGTTTCTCTAAAGTCATTTTTGCTTATTAGTATGGTTGAACTGGATCATCAAAGTTCAGCAGCAAAGATATTGCTTAATAAAATGGGATTAGATACATTTGATGTTATTTAACATATTTAATTATTGCAGGTTTGCGTCATATTCTGAGTTTGCATTTCACTGTTTGAATTCATTTAGATGAATACTAAATCTGTTTTTGTGAGTGGGATGAATTAATGCACATTCACATTTAGTCTAGAACTACAGTATCGTCATGTTCACACAGTGCACACAACGCCTCTGTACTTCCGATTTCTCCCAACACGGGGACAGGAGACTTGTCAGTCAATAAATGGGAAAACAAAGTAACTGGCGTTACTTTTTTGAAAAAGTAACTCAGATATTTTCTTGTGAATTAAAAAGTAATGCGTTATTTTACTAGTTACTTAAAGTAATCTGATTACATAACTTGCGTTATTTGTAATGAGTTACCCCCAACACTGATAGTGACACCAGTCAACACTTTCACTTCAGTAAGGAGGTCTCTTGTTCAGGCAGCAGCATTCAAGCGTGGTCTTATTCGACCGTAAGTGCCCTGCGAAGTGGACTTCACATGAAATTCCGCCATGATTTCAGTTCAAAGGGAACGTACACGTATACTATTTATATTGTATTTATTTACAGAGGTATATTATGTCACACTTCACACTTCTCTAGTAAGTTTCGTCTGTGTGTGAAGACAGTAGTGCAAATCCATGAATGAATGTTCCGAAGTGAAATAAACTTCAACGGAATAAAGTTTAATGGAATTTAATTGAATTAAAGTTGAATAAACTTCAATTTTACTGTTCAGTGCACTGATGTCAGACTCATTTTGGATAATAAAGTTCATTGTTAAATGCCCTGCCTCCATTACGTATCTCTGTCACGTCATAAGTGTTTGATCACCACATTTGAGTGATCATTGCAAAAAATGTGTTTATGTATATATATTCTGTTTATGTATAAACTGTATTCTATATATAGTACCAGTCAAATGTTTGGACACAGGAATGGGAAAGTGTCCAAACTTTTGAATGGTACTGTACTATAATATACACAAAGAATATCGGCCGATATATCGATATCTGCCTTTTTTTACCCCCTAATATCGGTATAGGTATCAGCCCCAAAAAACCCATATTGGTCGGGCTCTACTGTTTAGCTCCGTAACTCATAAATCAAGATCCATAATTTCATAATTACATGATGGTACCTATATCATTTCATCACCCAAAAATATGATTCTACACAGGATCCTTTTAACCACTGCATAATGTTAGATTTCATCCATAATTAAGCATTAGCAGTATCAGAGAATAGAACAAAGTAAAGCCGTGCTGAAAATTCAACTGAAAAAAGCTCTGTATTCACGCTTTGGTAGCCGACGAGACACTGACCCTTGCAGTGCATGGCAATTTATGAATACTGAATTGAAAATAAATTACCTATGGCTTAAATGCCATTAAGAGTGTAGCTGGCTGGATTAGATGTGTAAAAAAATTGCCAACAAGTTAAAGAGCTGCAAGGCAGTGTCATGCAAAACATGAAAAACCCAGTGTTGAGTGTTACAATGCAATTCTTGGAGACAATTGCTTGATAATAAATTAGACAATTTGATGTCTGACTGCCCAATTTCAGTTGAATAAAAGCTGTCAAAAATATAAACTCATCCAAAACAAAACGGTTGGTCATATATGTCACTAGAACAAGTCACTACCAAGACATACAGCAGTGGTTGAGTCAAATATGCCTCACAGGAGCGGTTCCTCTTGATCTTATTAATTGGATCACGAAGAGAGGAGAGGGTAAGTGCATCCGTCCTGTGTACACTAATCCCTTCAATAAAGATTAGCTGTAACATGTAAAAAGCCTGTTTCTGAGGCAGTTTGTCTCGTGCGAAATCTGCTTAAAGGAATCAAAAGTATCTCAGCAGAACTCAAATGATTAAGCTGCCAAGAGCTGCCAGAGAAACACAAACGCATCATTTTCTTAACTCAGACACTTTCTGTGAGTGAATAAATCATACATTATATGGATTACGTAGCTGAGTTTTCTGAGCATGTTGTTGGACTGCATATATCAACGCTATTGGAACACTGTTTGGCCAATCGAATTGGAGGACCGGATCTAATTATTGTATGAAGGAGTTCAGGTTGTGACCAAAAACATTTTTCAAGATGCAGCTACTGTATCTCATTAGGTTCTTGCGATAATGCATGGATTAATTTAGTCTGTAGTGAGGACAGAGATCTCTTTAATTCACAATACAGTGACATATAGCTTGTTTGTGCAGCTTTCTCAGTACAGTGATGTAAGTGTGGGTGCTGGAGTGTGCATCCACACTGCCATCTAGTGCATCTGAGTGGCTCACAATGCATGTGGGCATTAAGTGCATACTTGTTTAACTCTGGAGTTACTTGTCATTTAATAAACACTTTCACATCCAACTTGGAGTATAGTTACTGCAGGCACAGACTCTTTGGGGCAAGTGTTTAATTAGTTACTTGAACTTTAGCTCCACCCCCTTTATAGAATATTTTATACTAATGCACTGGAGATTTTTGAGAACAGCATGGTTTTCAGTCAAATGTGCCTGAAAATCCATTTTATCTGCAGTTTTTAAAAGAAACCGTTAAATTAAGCATTAATCTATCTATCTATCTATCTATCACTCAGTGTTTTACTGTATCCGTTAATTACGGTAAAAATTAGTTTAAAGGTATGCTAACACAGATTCAAGAGCAAAAGCTAGTGTGACAAGATGATTGGTCATTAACATTTTTAGGCAGGGTCAATTGTCCAATATTTGCATTCCTACTGTTGCTATGGCTTTGCTAAATGGCATTACTCATGCTTACATTAATAGCCTGCTGCAGTTATGAGTGAGTGTAAATGTAGTTTAGTAGTAATATATTCAGTTATATAAGACCATGCATCCAAGCTACACTCTGACAAAGACGAAACAACTCTGCATGACACGAGGAAATCATAAACACATCTACATACGCTTTAAGCATTCAAGCTGTGAGAAAATGCCTTCTAAGGCAGCTCATGAAGTGAGCCATTTCTCCACCCAACAATTTATTATGAATTATTACTCTCTCCCTGTCTAACAGCATTTGCTAAATGGGGATGATTTTCAACACATTCAGACTAAATACACCTTATCACCTGCATCTGTCTGTACAAGTAATATTAAGCTACCCTAAAGCCTTTATTTTTCAAATTACGAAGTAAACTTCGCCTGCAAACATCACTTATCTAGATATTATTTTTTTCACTCATAAATGCAGAAAACCATCTTGTGCAGTTCTGAATATACTCGATAGAACTGAAGCTATTTAATGAGCATAAAATTGCAGTGGAAGACTATTTACCACCAAATAAAAACATAGTTTGGAAGACAAACTGGCACTCGGGTCATTATCGTTCCATTTTCTCAGCAACGCTGCTCTCACAGAAAGTGCCTCAGGTGCTATTCTGCATCGCGGTAGAAATTCGATAGCCCCGTCCCCCGTGAGATTGACTCTGGCGTAGGTTCAGGCTTGGCCTGCGGGTTGGAAGTGGAAATTGAGCTCTGAGGATCAGCGGGAGGTGAGGTGGAGGGGGGTTACTCGGCACTGCCACTGAACTGTGTGGTTCAACTGAGGGGCAGCCACCTGTCACTAGGCTCTCTTTACCTCAACCAGTCGTACACACTTCAACTTCTTGTTCAGACTCCCCATCGGCCCTCTGGCAAACACTCTGTGTGTTCCTTAAGACTCCCATGCATTGCGTATGCATGTCTGATGTGTATTCTTAACAAACTGCAAGATGATGGAGTGCCTGAAATCATGCAGACGGTTAATATATTCACAATTATTCTTATAGTGCATTCATAATTTGATAAACATGAACTATTGATCCATAATGCATTTGTTAATTGATGTCAAAATGCATTTAATAAAGTCATTGGTTGTTACATTAAAGCTACTGTAGTTTTGCTTGCCACCGGGGCATGAAATACATTACAAATCTCTGACTGAGTTTTTATATTTGACGTTAGTAAATTTAAAAGTGCTAAAGCTAGTCATATTCACAGCCTACTGTGATGTACACATACAAACCTGAGTAATATTTCAACTCGGTTCGCAAGACATCCCAAATGCCTTATTTTATCACTCCAAAACAACCAGAAGATTATTTATAGTTCAAGAAGTGCACTTTAAAAACACAAAAGCCTCTTTACGAGGTGGGAAAAGGAAAGAAAAAAAAGTGTCGTGCACAGAAAGTGCATTAAAATGCAATTTCAAATTCCACAAAAGGCAATTTAGCCTCACAAAGACCAGATAAAAACCAAGAAAAAATGACAAAAGGGCAATGAGAAGGCAGATGAGACACCAGTGCTAAAATCCAGTGAAAATGCAGTGCAAGGTTATAATGGATGAAAAACTAAAGCAATG
Organism: Sinocyclocheilus anophthalmus; assembly: GCA_018155175.1. NCBI lineage: Eukaryota > Metazoa > Chordata > Actinopteri > Cypriniformes > Cyprinidae > Sinocyclocheilus > Sinocyclocheilus anophthalmus. The sequence continues at coordinate 171,000 of JADLZN010010791.1, read as the reverse complement.
TTGTATGTCAGATGGCAGAGGCTGCACCCACCAGCTGTGGCTGATGACCCAGAGAGAGAAACTAAAGCTGTCATTACTGCTTTCTGAATTCATTATAGCAGGAGGAAGTGACACACTGCCACCCCTTGATGTTCTTTTCTACCTAACCAAAGTCTTAGTGATGGAGAGCAGATCTCAGGCTGCTCATTCAAAGACAATGCTTGACAATTAGAAGAGAGAGTCTCTGTGTGCTCTGCCTCTCCCTGTTAATTGTATGTTGTGGGCTTTTCAAAAATGCACAGCCAGTGAATCGGTGGGAAGACAAACTGAACTGAAACAACAAACCACTATACTGTGATCACAGAGTACTATATTCTAAGAAATGTATTATTAAAATTTTTATCACATACAGCACTCAGCAAATGAATACACCCCAAAATATTTCCCCCCCCCTTAAAAATCACTAATACAATTCATGGAAAGATGGCAAAATGTAAGTGCATTAAACATATTCTTAATAAAAATAGAGAAATATGTCATTAATATCAGTAAAATTAAAGTCAATTAGACAATTTTGTTTAAATGATGCATTGCAGAAGTTGCGAGTACACCTTTTTTTTATAAATTCAGTGCACTTCTCACTGTTCTCCTCCCTTAACAATGCCATAACATTTTAGATACAAAATGATCGACTTGGCCTCATGAGACCAGAGTATGGATTCCCAGAAGTCTGTATTCTGAAAATATGGGCCTTGGAAAAGGCTAAATGGGTGTAGTTCCAGTATGTACAACAACCATGCTTTTCACTTATACACACTGCATCTGACTGTGTGAGACGAAACAGTCACTCTTTTTATAGCTTTCGCCAGCTCTGACACTTGCTTGCTATTTCTCCTGCTCTTTTCCTAGCAAAAAAAAAATCACTCAAAGTAAACTCAGTTAAAGTAAAGGCCTGCTTATTTCAGGGCCCTTCCCACAAGAGGAAACGCACACAAAACATCATTTACCCCATTCTGGTGGGGTGAGCAGCCATTGGCAGAAACATAAATGGACACCTATGCTAATAGAGTAATTGTTGAATTTAAGTTTCAGAGGGGGTGTACTTTTTTTATGCATAGTACTGTACTCGATTTCTGAATCATTCTGAAAGTGATATTGCACCCAAAAAATGAACGTTCCTGTCACGTTTCCGTTATTTCAAAGCCATTTGAAACACAAAAGGAGATGTTATGCAGAATGACAGCCTCAGTCACCATATACTTTCATCATATTGAAAAAAAGATGAAGATGAGATTTTCCATCAAACATTTTTCTTTTGTATTCCACGAAAGAAAGAGCTGTCCAGTTTTTGCACAACATCAGGGCAGTTAAATGATTAATTCATGAGATTCATTTTTAGACTAATACAATATTACTGCTATAATGGGTCTCTGAGGGTTAAATAACCCAACCGAACGAATCAATTCACTAAAATGAATCAAACTCCCCAGTGCGAATGAACAAAACGTCTACAGTCATAAATACACAACAGTCTTTATATTACAGTCTCAGTGGGTGTTGAAAGCACTGGAGAGCAGCCACCATGTTTGGAAATCCCATTTCCCATACACAAGAACGGAATGTTGTAGATGGTTCCAAGGTTATCACATTTCATTTAAGATGCATAAGATGGGTACAAACTTTCCCAGCATGCCTGGCTGATTCCTTCAGCGGTATGCCAGTTTGCTTTTGTTAGTGTTGTGGATAGATTTCCTCTCCCAAGCTCTGGAATCCAGCAGGCTGACTGGGTGGCAACAATGTGAGTCTTTATTTGCTCCTTAAGGCAAAGCAAGACACGCCTACACATGGAGAGAGCGAGAGTGCAGTGATCCACACGCCGTGGCCTTCAGCCCAAGCAGAACGACAATTAAACCAGACAAGACAAAACTGCAGGGCTCATACAGAGACACTCAGGAAAATCTGACAATTCATGAGTCACAAATAACTGTGACTTTCACAGTCGCTAGTTCACGTTGCTGTGTGACTGTTAGCAAATCACTTAATTTCAAACCAGTAATGCAGTGGGAAGAAAAACATAAGTGAATTTAGGCGCCACGGAAGTCAGAGAACTAATGACTTACTTTGTAGGTTTTAATCGCTGCGTTGGCATTGACTAATTACATGCATTTGCATGCTCTCAACCTTTCCCACGAACTGAAATGTGGGCACATAGTCCATTTCCTGTTCATGTTCAGCGCAAAAAAGGTGGAAGAGTGAGTCCAAATGAACAGGAGGAGAATTTGTGATGATGCATTAAAGCAATATGTCTTTCTTTTTTTTCTGAGTTTGTGGGACTGCTCCGATCTGAGTGTAGCAATTCGCTTATGGATGTTTTCTTGCGAATGCAAATATCTGAAATGAAAATGGTGACCTGACATCTCCTGAAATGTATTTATGACAAACTGCTCTACCCTCCATCCATGTAATTAATATTTGGGCAAGCAGCAGTTTGAACTAAGAACAGCAAAATGCAAATTGCTAGAGTACTTTAGCAGAACGGGATGATAAAATATGCATGAGCAGAAAGAGTTCCTCGCTTGTTAGATCACAATATGTCAAAAACCTGTAGGTTTTGCTCATATAAATGTAACACATAGGTGGAATGCTAGCAAAAGTAAGGGTGACACAGCAACTGACATAGCTTAAAAAGCATACATTAGCTTCAAGAAGCATACAAAGTTCTCTTTAATAGGAGCAAACAGATAGAAACAAGAAACAAAGTGAACTGAGGTCAATTAGGGTGACATCAATGCAAGTTTCAAAGATATTTGTTGCTACTAATTTAGGGCAACTTACTATAGCTAGTTAACATTGGTTGCTGAAATTGTCACTTGGAACCATCAAACAAATATATGCATGTATAATTTTCCACCAAAACTCTAATTTCAGAGCTTTCATGAAATTACATGTATATATAAGTTATTAAACTATAATAACAGTTCACAATTTTTTTCCCAGAATTACAATTTCCAGATATTCAATAACATTTCATGAAATTCAATTAAAAACTAAATATAATATGTTTTTCTTACACATAAAATATGTTGATAAAAATAAAACTTGTTTTCAGGGCAAGTAAAAACTGACCCCACTATGATACTAGAAAGAAACCTTATTATTGAATCCCATGAATGTGAAATATTTTCTTGAACTCACCCTATTCAGATAAACACTGAGACATTGTAGGTGGCTGTTTAGAAAGAAAACTTGTGACTGAGACAAAACACAATAATGAAAGTCTGGCCTCAATGGCATCTAATCCACACAAGAGAACTCTACATTAAATGATGTAGGCTGGCCAAGGGATACTTAAAGTGTATCTGCTGTTCCTTTTGGTCCACTATTTTGGTCATTACACAAACACATGTCACCCTTGGAGTCTAGACAACCCCACCCCGTTGATTGGCATTATATGGCTCCCAACAAAACAAAACAACTAGAACAATAGCATTGTGTCTAAACTCTCCCATAGCTTCAACATCTGTGCTCCTTCCGTCAGCTGAAGGTGACATGTTTGACCTTGAGTAAAACACTTGAGTAAGATGATCTGTCTTGTTCAAACAGATACCAAACTTTCTATGAAGTTAAACACTGTCTGTTTGTTTTGTATGGAGGGAGAGGTGTGTTCGTCACGGGCTGAAAGACAAGCAAATTAAAACCTTCTGAAAGCTGCTGGTTAAGGTGTTGTTTGAATGAACTTAGGATAGCCAGTGGCCGATTTAAAAAGTTCACGACAGAAAAAACTATATGACTAGTCCTTGAAGGCATTTGCTGAGGTTGTCTCATGACCCGTATTGGCCTTGTCGTGTAATTTTTTCCCACAGCAACCATCAGGGATTCATGAACATGTTTTTGAGTGTGCTGAGGCAGACTGACATTGTTTTGATACTGGAAGACAAGACAATATTTCTGGTTTGGTGAATGTCTCGACACCCATCTCAGTGACTCTAATGTGCATTGTAGCTAATGAGCTTAGAGCGGCGTTAATTATTTCAGCAGGAGAAAAATTACAATTTACGATGTCTTCTAAGTGTCTACATTGTGCCACATCCTTTAAAATGAGATAAACTGCCACCATACTGAAAACTGAACAATTGAAATTTATGGTGATGTCCTGTGTCTCGGAAGGAAAAGGGAAATTGTATAAAGCCACACAGGATGTCACTTTTATAGGCCTACCAGTATTGATAAATGGCATGAAAATGACACTTTTCTTTGGCTGATGAAAAGATTATACTTTTCATTCAATATTTGTTAAAGTACTTTTTTTTAATCTGGAAAAACAAGTACATTCCTAAAAAAAAATTATGGTTCTTTATTGGCATTGATGGTTCCATAAAGAACCTTTAACATCCATGGAATTTCCTATTGCACAAAAGGTTCTTGGGAAAAGGTTAAAATAATCTAAAGAACCTTTTATTAAAAATAAATGCAAATCAAAAAATATTCTTATTTAAGAAAAAAAGTTTCTTTTAAGAACTGCTCACTGAAAGGTTCCAAAAATAGTTGAGTAACCCAAAAAACTTGTATTTTTAAGGGTGTATGGCTTATCAAAGTAGTCCACAAGTAAATAAATCCATGAATCTATTGAGAGACATTAAAAAAAGAAATTCTTAAAATGTTTTTTTTTTGCAACATCTACAGCATTCAGCAATATATGCTATATGCTAGTATTGATATACATTTTTTAGATCATTTTGTTGCTTTTTCGGTTCCTCAAAGCTCTTTTCTAAGATACTAGAGAATAAATGTTTTTTTTTTTCTTGAATTTAAAAAGGTTCTCCAGTGGGATCAGGCTTTAAACCCCTATTTGGTTCTAAATGAAACCTTTATTGTAGCTTTAATTCATTATTTCTATAAATACTCCCTAAAATAGGACTCTTTAGACACTTAGATGGCACTTTATAACAGATACTATGATTTGAATCCCCTAAAAATGGAATGAAAGTCACATCAGAATGAGTTTATTCACCATGAGGGGCTTCATTTCCTAAACTCAATATGGAGCTTGGCCAGCACTGGGCATTTGTGATGAACCGCTCTCAAAAGCACTACGTCACCTCGTCTTGACTCTGGCTCAAAACAAAATTAGTCATACCCATTTCAACAGGCCTGCATTATTTGAAGGCTCTCTTAGAAAACGCTGTGTGCATTATGAGATGGCCTGCCATGCAGTCAGCTCCATTGTGTCATCATTCAGTGAGAGCTCAATACGCAGGGTGAAAACAGAAGGAGAATTTAAATCAGCACACTAAGTATAACCGATAACCACAATATGAACAGTAAATCAGTGTGAGATCAAATGTTGGACTGGCTAAAGAGTTCATGCAACGAAAAATAAGAATACAGCAAAAGATAGATGGGAAAAGTGGGAAGCTGTTAATGTGACCGTCACCACACCAGGCCTAACCGTCAAATTTCCACAAACGATTAAGCCTTATTGACACAGTAAACTATAGAAATGCTTAATATAAGACATTTTAAATCAACCTTAAGGCCACATTTACATAACAGCTGGCATGAATGCAGGACTCTCTAATTGAATATTAAACCCCTGATGAGAAGCTAACAACATTAACGGACCACCTTCCAAATCTCCACCAGGTTCCTGGCATCATGGAATCATATCTAACACATATCTCAATGTTTTCAGTAAATATATCCCTCAAGCTCTTCAGCAACCTTTCTCAGGCTGCCTTGCCTGAGATAAGAATAGTACATAGCCTCAAGAAATACATGTGGCAAAGCAGGTCAGCCATGGAAAATTACCTTCTGCGCTTTTTAATATCGAGAAACTTTTCTTCCCTTTGGAGCTACAGTGGTAGTGAAGGAAAGAAAGCTCTTAGAACATGGCATCAGAGTTGATTTTCCGTAAATATAAGCAGGCTTTTGGATACTGAAGCCTTTGTACGTATGAGCATGGATTTTCTCATGTGTCACAAGGGTGGTCTAAATTGGATGTTTGTTGCTAGTTTAAGAATGCCCTACAATACTGGCAGGAAGTTGAGACTACTCAGCATAAACAGAAGAAAGGCTGAAGCAACATTGAAGGAGCCCTTTTCAACTGCTGTGCACCTTTTAACTGCATCTTAAGGCTAGACAGAGTGCAACATGATACCTCCCACTTCCTCAAGAACAAACTATCATATGAACAGGTCTTATTGTTATCATCACAAACTAGTTATGTTCTTTCTAAACAAGCTCTAAGGACTGGTTCCAAGTGGTGCAACTGAAAAGCTGCACTGTAAACCATTATTCCTGAAATGCATCTAACCACATGCATGTCAAATCAGTGCTGACAGCACAGCCGGTGACACAGGTGTCGGTCCCCTGCGGATATACAATAAGCTCAGTGTTACTATGGGGATGACAGTACTTTTATGAAGAAATGCCACCAAAATAGCTCTCAGAGCACAACAATGCACTGTAACCTTAAATTATGTATTCAGATGCAATATGGAAATCAACTGGCTACAAACAAATGCCCCACATGAACTGCACTGAATGAAAAACAGACATTTTCAACACGGAGGCGTGTAATATCCTTCCTCATCGCTAAGGGCAGGTACACCTCCACACAGTTCTGATATTTCTGCCATTGGAACAGAGGATGTCAATTTTGTTTAAGATACTGACAAACATAAAACACACTGAAGCTATACATGATATAAAGGAACAGTTGATCCCAAAATGAAAATCCTGTCATCCTTTACATTTACTGTGGAACTCAAATTACCACAAAATTGTCCACTCTTTTGCAAGTTAACCATTCAGTGTACTAGCTTAGCATACTGCTAGTTGATTGAACTGCTACCTTAGCTTACTCTCTACGCAAATGTTACATGTTTATTAGTGCTGTCAAACGATTAATCGCGATTAATCGCATCCAAAATAAAAGTTTTTGTTTACATAATATATGTGGGCATACTGTGCATATTTATTATGTATATAAATACAAACACATACATGTATATATTTAAGAAAAGTATGTTATGTTCATATAGGAAGAATATATATGTATAATATAAATGTAAATTATTTCAACTATAGTACTGTATGTGTGTGTATTTATATATACACACATAATATACACAGTACAAATACATATATTATGTAAACAAAAACTTTTATTTTGGATGCGATTAATCGCAATAATTGCGATTAATCGCCCCCATACTCTTATATAGATACATGATTTGAGGGAAGAGCCATAAAACTGTCGAGTGCACTCATTCAACCCCATAATGCATCTCAATAACAAGTACAACTGATGTACACTCAACTACTAACTTCTAGAAAATACCTGATGTCTGCAGCAAATCCAGCACGCTCAGTGTCTAAATTCACTCACTTGGTTTTTATTCACTCGTTCAGTGAACTATATTAGTAGGAGTAATGTAGGACGTAGTGAATTTTTGGATACAGCCCAGTTTTTCATGACAGCTCTTGAGTTGAGCAAACTGATCTGCTGGCAATGCTTAATGGTGGGGAAAATATAGGTGAATGATGACTTAAATTTCCCCCTGTTGGAAGACTTGGAAGTTGTATAGGCTTCTTTTTTTTACATTCTTTTTTGCCATTCAGAGCATGATAGCTTTTCTATCCACCCACCACTATCACTGTCTTCAGCACAGAAGAAAGACAAATTGACATGAGGATAATTTTGGGGGAACTACTCACAAAAAAAAAAAAAACTTTTTTTTATATCTGCATGGTGACATTAACAAAGCATAAAAGGGTGATATTGTCTCTCCTTGGTAAATGGCTGTTTTGTGCTTTCTGTCTTTCTTTGCCTCATCTCTCTTTCAAGACATCTAAAACGTCCAGAGAAACATCAGAACATGAGGTTAATAAAAAACAGACAAACAAAAATTGGGGGGGGGGAAGGCAAAAATATATTGGACTATTTAGAGGCAAAACAAATCTGAGGAGGCTACAGAGGCAGGAACTGGATCATGTTGTTCTTGCACATTATCCAGAAGCTTTCGTCACCGGGGAAGTCACATGTACCTGCTGTATTTTCATTTTGTACAGCAGTTATAGAAAAACACACGATACTAGTGCAAATATGAACAATGTAGTCTACTGCATTAACACATTAAACATAACTTTCCATAATGTAGCTATAATGTTACATTCAGAGTAAACGAGTTGTTTATCTTCATGATAACTACTAGGCTACTAACGATCTGTTATGTTTTAATTGTTCCTAAAACTTATAAAACTGTAAAAATACATGTACTCACCTTGATTTTCAGTGACAGTCCTTTGTATTTCGCAGATCTTGTTGCAGTAGTAAACGGTAGCGTTGATATTACAACACTGAGCACGCCGAGTGTGTTTGCTGCGACTGAGATGCGCGCAGAAGTTTATGGAAATTGATCGCCAGATCCTCAATCCTCACGTGCATTTTCATTCGCTTTGAGCAAAGCAATAAACACGCGCGCATACAGTCGGCTCTGTGTTGACAGCTTCCTTACTGTAACAATCAAGTCTGAACGACGCGCTTGACGCTACACCTCCTATTCCACGGGCTCCACACACAACTACTCCCCACGGACACGTGACCATCCCACGGGAATAGCTCTCATCCCTCCCTCACCGGCGGCTGGTATCGGTTACACCGCCATCGCTTCGGCAGGACACGGCTTTGTCGATTCCGTTGCGTCCTTCTTAATGTCATGTGCACAGAATGTATTGGACAATGGAAACAAGTTGACAAGCATCGACAATCAAATCAGTCTGAACTGAATGCATATTGATATCGACCTGGTTATATAAACATATCGACTAAATATACATTCAGCGTGAGAACCCTACTTCAGACTTGCGTCCGTCAAAATCCCATAGCTTACAGTACAGGGGGGTTTTCTTAAAACGTATATGAGGTGTATGGAATCTTAAACAGAAGCGCACATATCCCTTTCAAACAGTTCAGTAACCACAAAAGTTAGATTACAAGTTAGTCAAAGCTGGTATTTTCACCTGATAAATAATAATAAAAAAATTGAGGTGGTAAAAAATACCTGAGGTGGTAACCATGGCAACAGTAGGCTGCTCTAGCATTTTTGTTCATTTCAGGATGGCACAAAACTGTCATTAAATATATCGCAGTAAAAGAAAAAAAAAATTGGGATTGTGTGAAACAAACAAAACAAAAAATCCTACAGAAATGCCATTAACCCACAAGTCACTGTATTAGTCTTCTGGATAGACAATGGGTCTATTTTACACATTACACCCTAATGGGAACTTACCCAGGTAGGCTAACCATAATTTATTATAGTACCAATAACCAATAACTTTAGCTTGGTGGAAGCTGATGTTATCTATATCTATCTATCTATCCATCCATCCATCCATCCATCCATCCAATCAATCAACTCATCCTCCATCCATCCATCCACCCATCCATCCATCCATCCATCCATCCATCCACCCACACCTACCGTCCGCCGTCCGTCGTCCTCCGTCCGTCCAGGCAGCCGTCAATCATCAAACACACACCAATCCATCCATCCAAATCCATACACCCAACCCACCTACCCGTCAGTCCGCCGTCAGTCCAGCAGTCCAGTCGCCCTCCATCCATCCTCCACCCACCCATCCATCATCAATCCACCAGTCATCCACCCACCCATCACCCATCCATCCATCCCTAGCCACACCGCCATCGTTCCATCCGTCCACCACAAACCACCGCCATCCGTCCATACACACAGCCAACCCATCCGGTCCACACAACATCCATCCATCATCCATCCATCATCCATTCATCCATCCATCCATCCACCCCTCCATCCATCCACCCCCCATCCACCCCTTCCATCCATCCATCCGTCCAATCCATCCCATCCTCACCCACACATCCATCCACCCACCACCCCACCCATCCATCCATCCTCCATTACCCACCAACCCATCCTCCATCTATATATCTAAGATGTTGTTGCATAGTGCACATTAATTTTCACAGATAATAACAAAAAAGTAACACACTGAATAAACATGAAATTTTCAGAAAGGACTGAAATCGTTGTACTTGTTAAAATATACTCCAGTCTCTTTATTACAACTTTCAACTATGCTGTAATAATAAATAATAACTTAAAAAAAAGATATAAATTATTATTATACTATTTATTTATTTATTTAACACTGATGGAATATCAAACTGTGGTCTGTCTCCTTACCTTCTCCATACAGATTGTGAGTTGTGAGGGCTGAGGAAGACAACTCAAGTCACTTTCTGGCACTTCATCACATTGCGCCTCCTCCACACGTGGATTTTCATGTGGAAAATCTTTGCTTGGAACACAGGTTTCTGCCAGAGTTCAGTGAGTATTCAGCATTACATAAGGCAGAGAAGAAAAACATGCACATGTTAGTTTATACCGTGAACTGTTATTGTCTGAAGTCAAACAAACAACTAAAGTGAAATAAACTACAGAGGAGTGACAAAACTTACACTCAAAGTAGATGCAACATTTGTGGAGCCTGAAATTTGCTCCTGGTAAATTGTAATGACGACAGAGCGAAAGCAAAACATGGAATTGCAATTATTACCGTATGACTATTCCTGACTAATAGAGGTTAATGCTTTGTAAAATCCTTCATGACAGGGATGCTTTGATGTTCTACTTCTTTCTGCTAAACATTAATTCTGTTCCACATCTCTGAGCTTCCATTCACATTTGCTCACATCAGCATGCTTATCTAACTGTTTGACACACGTATTAAGTGCCCTGCTGTAAACAGCTGACGTGAAAACAAAAATGACGTTGTGACTAAGAAGGGTTTGGACGGCAAACAAAATGAGATCCCTTAAGGGAGCCTGCTTTTGAGAAGAAATCTCAATTCATTCACTTGCTCGGGACCCTCATGGAGAGCAGCTGTGGGGAGCGGATGGATCTTTGTAGTGCTGTCACGAATCACCTCCAAGTTCTCATGGCATTTTAGTAATGAATTCTTCAGCAGCCATTTTTACCTTGAGCTCAAGGACACATTTGGGAAGTTTAAAGAGTCCAATGGTTCTCTGCTAAAATATTTATACACGATTTAAATGAGAGCCCATTTACTGTATTAAGTGAGGGGCCTTTTCTGTTTCATTTCATTTTGCATCTAATGCCAAACTCTTCTTAAACACCTTATTAAATCTTACAATTTATTTGTGCTTCCACATTAAGGGATTGAGCCTATCATGCAAAGAGTGCCAAGAGTAGTTCTATGTAGTATGGGTAAACAAGAGCTTTGCGGTTGTGTTGTACTGAAGAAAACTCAAGGCAAAGCCTGCATATTGGATGTAGCATCCTGTTCTGATTGCTTATGTTGAATTTTGAGCAGGTATCCCATGAGCCACAGGCCCTCAAAACACTAGAAAATCTCATTGTTTCACAGCAACTGCATCTGCAAATGACTACTGTGTGTGAACTGCTTACTACCTAGCATTATAATGTAGTGTAATGGAGCCTACCATGAAAATAGCCACGGTTGGTATATAATTGGCAGTTGGACTCTTACGATAAAGGCTTTTATTCCAGATGAGCCAATGGAGTGGCGTTTTCCCAGGGAACTCATTATCATTGAGCTGTTGACAGTAAAAGCCTGACAAATATCAAGCTTCACGATCGTTTCCCTTGCAGACAAGGACAGAAACTTTTTTAGGAGACACTCAGGAGTCTGAGGGAGCTGTGGAGAAAAACTAATGATCCAGTTATTGGATTATGCACCCTTGTGCTGATGCTTAAATAAATAAAAACACATTTATCATGTGTCACACATTGTAAACACCTTTAGGGATTGATTGCAAACTTCAGCCTGCAAGTGCATGATGAAATTGATCTAACGTTCCATTTCTTTGCTACTCGTCATCACAAATTGGCCAGCAAAGTGAATTTAGGACAAGTGTATGTTTCATTGAAAGAAAAAAAAAATCCTCTAAAAGCGGATAATAGTAATCTCAGATAAGACTGGGGTTGATGAAATACTCTGTTGAGTTGGCACTCTAGGCTGTACGCCTTGCCGGTTTACCAAAGCAATCCTATCAAGCTTTCTTCCTCCATGCTCCTAAGCAAATATACAACAGTGAGATCCAAGCTGAACAAAGGCTTGGATTTCAAATCCCACAAAACTCATAGTCAGGGTTTTTCGCATATCGCAATCCTAGATTGTAATTTGAACAAGCTTCTTAAGTGCCTTTAAACTGTAGCCCTGGAAAAAGATTATTTCAGCAAACCTATGACACTAAATCAGCTCTTTATTCATAAGTGTGCAATGCAAGTTGTGTTTTATACCATACTCCTTCTGTTTGGAATTGGAGATTACAGATTACAACTTCGATATTGAAAAGGAAATGACATATTTTCAGAGTGGAGTGAGATAAGATCACATAATATCTGATGAATCACGCCTCTCATAGCGTGAATCATTAAAGGTTTATAAATAGTTCATCGGATAATGGGGGACTCAGGCAGGTTCTGAGCAATAATTGATGAGACAGTGCAGATGGGCCACGCTGCCTAATTAAGTTCTGTAACTGATAACCCTGTGCTTTATTAATGGCTCAAAACTTTTTTAGAGCACTAGGTAAACTTAAGACCACTTAAACCATTAGAAACTGTGGTCACATTAGAGGACATGATGCATGCAAATGTACTAAAAAAATGGATTTTAATTGTCTCATGGTTTCTCTACAGTTCACCTTTGTCGAGTCCAACTTCTGCTTTTTCATTTTGCTCACATTTAAGCCTGGCTGGCCCAAGGAAAAAGGCAGAAAACGTTTGCACCTGGGATTTGTTTTTTGATCGTAAAGCAATGAAAAATGTTGAAACGTTTTCTGCCATGCTTCTCTCATCTCATCATCAAAGAGCCCAAAGCTCAGTTTCATATCCCAGATGAGGCAATTTAATAGATTCATTTAGGCAAATATAACATTATCATTGTTTTGAAATACTATATTAATCATATTAGGTCCAAGTTAAGCCAGTTAAATGCTTGCAATATATGCTATGTAGGCTCGCAGCTTCATTCTCTTTGAACTTAGAAAGTAGGAAACAGAAGTTCAAAAGCTTTCTTGCTGTATTGCAACTTCCAAGGAAATGCATCCTTCTTAACTTGACCTTCGGACAATTCCGAGGTTCAAAGTAATTCGGCAAAAAAAAAGCTCGGCATCCCTAACCTTTCTCACATACATCTCCAAAAGCTGGTTGTTTTGAACCACATTTGGGGTCTTCTCTCAGCCGTGCATCTGCTGGTATTGGAAATGGCCCCCTCCAGCTATCATTAGCCATATCCATGTGCAGCACATGACACTGTCAGCCTCTGCGATTCAGATGGGTGCATTTATTGGTTGCCAAGTTTGTGAGATTCATGCAGTTATGAGCCTGCTGCTGAATTGCTTATCACACTGGGAAATCTGTCCTTTGAAATATGAAGCGTGTAAAGTGCTGGATGGGAGCATAATTTCATTACAAAATGGAAATGTATGACTCAAACTCTTTTTTTATTTTTTTGGTTTGAGAGACCGTGGAATGTATTTTTAATCCTGTATGATGAGAAACTACACTAAAAGCATCGGTTTAGTTCTTATACTCAGGAACAACATTCAGTCTGACTTGACAGCATAACTAAGCAGCTGCTGTCGGTCTTGGCCAGGAGGCAGAATAGAAATCGCTGGAAAGGCCACTGATTATCTGGCCAGGTCTAGTGTCACATTTTAGAAATCCAACTGGGCTGTGTTCTAACAGCATGCAGTCCTGCAAATAGAGTGACAGAATCAGAAAAGGGGTCTACTGTCAGGAAGGTAGCAGATTTGGGCATAGTTAAGGCAGACAGATAGTGGCCAGTCATTTCACTGATTGGCTGCTGGCCTTCAAGGTCACCTTTTGAATGGCTGGAAATTGCTCCGACCGCATCTGACCCGACGGGAAAATGATTTTGGGAGGTGATTACTGCATCCAGTGTCTAGAGTTAGGCTCTTTTGATGTAGGCCAGTAAAATTGCCTTCAACTTGTAAAAATGTTTGTAATTTGTACGGAAAACTGGTTTAACATTGCATTTCACGCAGATTTACAGAAAAATATGCAAATAACGTAAACATAATTGGAGTATGTTTAACCAAATATTCTTTCAGTTTCAGTTCTTCTACTTCAAAATTTCACATTTAATTAAGTGTGTTCTTTGCCATTCCTTTGTAATTGTTTCTGAAATGTATGTGCAGTTCCTGAATGAAATTTGTTTATACACCCAATTTCTTTCATTGCATATAATTTATTGTTTGAAAAAGTAACTATATGTTTGTTTTTAGTAATGTTTTATGTTACATTTGCTTAATATTTCCATTGTTTTAGTGTGCATATATTTTGTGGACAGGCCTTTCCTAACCTGTATTGTCATGGTGGTTATCAGTACATTTTATGTTAAACAAACAAACATACATATTTTGTTAGTTCAAGTAGCTTAGTATATTAAAAATGAAATATACAGGCACAAATATGCCAGTCTGTAATACTTGAAACATTGTCATTGTACTTTTTTACATTGAATTTCTGGCAACCACAGCATGCTTTCTTTATTGTAAATTTAACATGATATTTTTTTAGAGTTTCGAAACCACTCAAAATACCCTAGCAAACATTGCAACACCCTTGCGTTGTGGTGTCGACTTGCATTTTCTTCAGAATGTGAACAAATCTAGCTCATTTATTTTATTTGTTCGTTTAACAGAAAGCATTATTGTGTTACCTGACAGTTGCCTACAGAAACAGAACTGTTGCTATTAATGATCATTAATTTTATGTCTGGTGGACATCATGACATATTTCAGTGTCTCATCCTGTCCCAGCACCATATGTTCTGGTATGAAGCTCATCATGTCCAGCAGTTACCTGTAGAGCTCAAATGGATATTATATTCAACATGCCTTACAGGCACATCCCGTCTAGAAACTTTAAAACCAATCTCATCTTTAAATACACTGAAGCTCAGTCACTGAATAAATGAAGGGAAGAATCAGACTGCCGGCAGTTACGAGCAGAGCAGATATCTACAGTATAAGTGGAAGCCATACTTCATTGCCTCATGAATAATTACTGTCAGGAACTGCACTGTTTTGACAAACTGGTGCTTTATCTAATATAAAGCCTAGCACTGATTCTGAGCTGTACTGTAGATGTTTGAGTGTGGCAGTGATGGACGGACAATGTGGCACACAGAGGGCGATGGAAGGGCAATAAATGTACAGTATTTCTCATAGATTTATGACACATCTGTGAATAGGAAGCAATGGAATGTCAGATGACTTTTAAGGTTTAAAATAGGGAGCAATTATATCACGCTTTCTTTCTGATGTATGAAATTGACAGACTCTTTGTAGTGGAGTCTTGTGGAACTTTTGGAGGTCTTAGATATTACGTGAGTTTGATATGAAAGCCTCAACAAATCTTTTGCAATCTAGAGATGAAAAGAAAGCTGAAAATTGGCTTTCTCGAGTCACAACACTGAACAAAAGCCAGATTTATACCACAAAATGGTGTTGCACAGACTTTATAAAGCGTGCATCATATTTACACATGAATCAGAATCACAGGAAACAGTGCATCACACACTAAATAGATTTGAATTCAGATTTTGATTTAGATATGTATTCTCACGAACAACCAAGAGAATACAAGAAAATGCACAGATGTTCATGACAATAGGAAAGTTTGGAAAAAAGAGGCATGGGAAGAATGCTGTACTAATGCAAGCATTTTTTGTTTGTTTGTTTTAAGTGTTAAGACATTAGTTTAAAACACACGCACACACACACACACACACACGCACATACATATATGCTTTCATTTTAGTGTTTTGTTTTTAATCAGTATCAGCTTTCCCTCAGTTAATGGTGATTATAAAAATATTATATATAATAGAATGTGCAGTGTGAAAAATGGATATTCATTTTGAGATTATTCTAAAGATTACATTTAACAGTGTTATTAAATGTTTAGTTTTAAAGGCTAATTTTTGCAAGAGTTTTGTAGAAAGGCAGATGTAATCCTAACGCAAAAACAGGGGAAATGAGTATCCACAGTTAAATGATCCAGTATTGGCTGATACTGATATATTACAATTTTGTAACTGATACAGTACAGATATTTTGTGCATTCCTAATTATCCGTTTCATGCACAATCTAAAACAATTTGTCTTCATAGGGCCCCCACTGGCACCCCTCAAACTCTCTCCCAGTGTCTGCACTGTTAAGCTTCTCATGAGGCAAAAAAACTTAAGACTATAAATAGACGGATGCAGGAAGCGGGGCCAAATATACCCAATTGTTTAGTGTTGTCACTTCTCTCACCAAAGCACACCAAAAGAGAGGAATGCATTTAGACTAGTCTTCCAGGAAGAAGCAGGGAAAGGTCTGTTCTAGCACTGAAAGGCTCATGGCATGATATCTTGAACAGTTGGGCTTTACAGTCGTGTGAGTGCTTTCATATGCAGGTACAAACATGGTGCCATGACCCTCTGTTCTAGTATGCTGTTATCACTGTGCTGTGATGTTGCTTAGCTGGCCTATGGGCATATCATATCGTATTAGGCAAAATAAAACCCTCACTTCACAAACTTAGGGGCAAAACTGTATACAGAGACCACGGAGAATTCAACATATTCCAAAGTGCAAAGCGATCTCACCAACAAGACAATAGAACCAAAGATGGGAAATTGTTGACAGAATTACCCTCAAGTCTAAATAAAGTAACACTGATTCTTGAAACGCTGTGCTTCACTACCAATAACATTAG
The DNA here is from genome assembly GCA_018155175.1 of Sinocyclocheilus anophthalmus. Classification (NCBI taxonomy): domain Eukaryota; kingdom Metazoa; phylum Chordata; class Actinopteri; order Cypriniformes; family Cyprinidae; genus Sinocyclocheilus; species Sinocyclocheilus anophthalmus. The sequence continues at coordinate 154,194 of JADLZN010010791.1, read as the reverse complement.
AGAGCAAACTGGAGAATCCTCCTCAGACCGAAGCAGATGTTTAGGGCCTCTCAGCATCTGAACACACACTTCAAGCTTCAGTCAGGGAAAATAAATGATCAAAATAAAGCTGAAAGCTGATTAAACTTACAATGGAAGGTATGTAAAATTTATATGTGTTGATACTGATATTTACAACCTTAGGCCCTGTTCCAAATTGCTCACTTTTGTGGTCTTTGTTCGCTGACATTTAACATACAAGTAAAGTCAAAAGACTGCATTCCAAGTTGTGGTTGGTAAAATATTTAAATGTTTCTGATGGTCTCTTATGTTCACAAAGTCTGCATTTATTTGATCAAAAACACAAAAAAGCTAATATTTATAATCTAATATTGTGAAATATTATTGCTAATTTGATATATTTAAAAATGTGATTTATTTCATGCTAAGTTAATTTTGTAGCATGCAAAATAATTTTCAGTCTTCACTGTCACACGAATCAATTTTCAGGGGGAAAATTTCTGACATGCTAATATGCTTTTTTATTATCAGGTTTGAAATCAGTTGTTGTAGCTTAATATATCAGGGTAGTTGATGGAATCAGAAAGCACAAAGTAACAGCTTTATGAAAATGAAATCTCTTGTAGTAGGTGTAAATATTTTTACTGTCACTTTTAATCAATTCAATGTGTCCATGCTGAATTAAAAGAAAAAAGTTTGACCCCAAACTTTGAACAGTAATGTGTAAATAGGCTATATTAATTTTTTTTTTTTTTAAAGTCACAGGTTTTTGGTGTTTTTTCCCCCTTAATGATTCAGTGTTTTGCACTGTTTGGCACTATGGATTTAAATAAAAACAGCAGATTGAATTTTGTGTATAATAGTTTGCATTCACACATCTTGTGCAGTGCACTTGCCAGATTTTGTGTTTTAATTTTTTAAGAAGCACTAAATGCAAGGAATACTTCACAAAACAGTCATATTTGTCATGCTTTTGACAATCCGCAAATTTGAGCTAGCAGCGTGTAAACAATCTTTTCATTTCTATGCAAATAATCTTCCTCCAAATGACAAGCATCTGCTCAGACAGACTACGCAGAGTGACAGTCACTAAAAAAAATTATGCAAAGCCAAAGCAAAAGAGAGTGATGCTAATGAACTTTATTTACAACACTGGGGGTGTAACAACAGTAGGTCACAGTGGGTTCACACAGCCTTCAGTTGACATACTGTTTTTGGGACACCTTTGCCCTGAAACACACTCCAGCCGCACTGGTACACCAACATGATGCCTGTTCATGTTGGCTAAGCATGCCATTCACACATACCAGAGGATTGTCGTCATAACTAAATCCGTCTAGAGTTAGCGGCACCATTAGCAGTTTCACCGCTGACCTAATTAGAGCGTCCTCTCATAATGTGACAGAAGAGCACATGCAGCAGCTGTGATCCTCAGAGCGTCTGTCCCCTCGTCAAACTCTAGTCTCGTGTCTAGAATGTCACCAATGCTAATAAAGGAGCAGACCCTCAGCGGGGAGCTAAGAGGATTGTCTTGACTGACCTCCGGTCAGATCGGTTGCAGCTATGAACACGCCACACAGGCTCACAGCTAAAGTTAGCTCTCGGAGGAGACGCGCACCCCTCTGGCCTCAGTGAGGGACTCTGTGTTTCTCTAGCTTACATTCCTTTGCATAACTCTATCATGCAAAAAAGAAACTGAGGCAAAACAAAGGTGTAGGTTAAATAAGAATTACGACTAAAAAAGCATTGGTAAAATCAAATGAAGTGTGATGCATGTTTGCATGGGTTCACTTTACTCTTTCCATGTTACATGGATTTGTCCCTGATGGGAAGTCTGCATCGTTTGCGTGGGCTTTGACATACAGCTAGATATATGTGACCCATGCTAAGCTTTTTAGTAGAACCAAGTGCAGCAGAAGCCCTTAGACCTCTAAGGAAATGTTCATTTGCTCACAGCAAACAAACCATTATTGTGCTATAAACAGGAAACTTTTTCTTTGCGCAACTGAAGAGATATTGAGCGTGAAAGAGCTAAAGTGCTATGGATACTGAGCAAATGGCAAACATTATGTAACACATTAATATCATATTATATTATATCATATTGTCATATAATATTATATATCATATGTGCCTCTACTATTTTGCTATTTTCTTATAGCATAACATAACATAACATAACGATAATGTAATAATATAAAAAATGTTAATACTAAAATAAAATAACCTCTACTGCTTTGCTATTTGGGTCCTCAGCACTAATAATATTATACAGACAAATATAAGTGTTATATTTTCAATAATATAATACAAAAAAATATTAATAATGCCAAAAAGATTAATAACGACCCTCTATGCTTTGCTATTTTCGTATAATAATAGTAATCTAATCTAATCTAATATAATATAATATAATATAATATAAAACATGCCAAAACTAAAATAATCTGACCCTACAGCGCTGGCTTTTTTTTTTTTTGTTTTTTTTTTTTTTTTTTAAATTCTATCAACACTCATGAAGCTATGAGAATGATGAATACCCACATCTCCAAACAAACTTCCACACATAGTAAAGAACAAACAAAAGAAAAGCAGTAAATAAACACAAGGCATTGTGCTGTGCTAGTGTTAGTTTTGCTATTATTAGCAACCAGCTGTAAACACAAAATCAAGAATCAATGGCTCAGGCCAGAAAGAATTACAGCTGAGACTTTTTTTCCTTTTCAGTAAGACAAGAGAATTGCAGGATACTCCCTAACAGTCCGGATCCCTGGATGCTGTCTAGCACACATGCAGCTTGAAGAGGAAACACAAACAAAAAGTGAATTTGCTGAGAATGATAGTTTGCCTCTGAATGAAAGACATAAACTAAACTCACATCAAATGACAGCTAATTTCAAATGATTTCTGAATAACCTTTTTCTAAGAATTATTGATCAATTTAGTGAAAGTGCCAATGTACTGACTAGACATTAGAGTAGCGACAGAGACTGACAAATACTAGCACATGCTTATGTCTCTGTAACATTTTTGCTTGCATATTATACTTCATTTGAAAATAGCACCAGTTTTGCTGTGGAATCTGAAACCAGTGATTTAGGAAAGAGAAAGTAAACATATAATGCTCTGGGCTGGAGAAGATGGCCTGGAACCAAATGAGGTGGAAATGCAGTAACAAAAATAGGACAACAGTTCCTCATAGATCTGGAAAAACCCAAAGAATGCCAACAGTAACAGCCATTGTTAAAGCAAAAACCCACAACACATCTGTGTAACATTCAATAATAAGCAGATTTTGAATTATGAAACACTGTCCAGATATTAAAAGCATCAAATGCAATAATGAGAACAGTGTTTCATTGTTTTATGTCCCCATTTGTGAGTTGATTGCAACATTTTGATCATTTGTACATATGAACAAACACATCTTACAATATAGTCAGATTGTAAAATACTCAAGTTCTTGATTTGAAATGATAATTTAACATTTTATTATACAATTCTATTATTATTATTATTATAGATTTCAACATAAAAGGCAAACACTAACTCACATATTATTCTTTTTTTAATCAAACTTTATTATAATTAGGATAAAAGGGAATTGTACATTCTGAAAGTGATTTACAATGCATACATAAAGTGAATGATTTCCATGACGCAATATAACAAAGATTTTATTCATGCATTCATTCTTCCATTGACAACCATAGACAAAGTCTCAACAATAAAATGTTTTATTCTTCCATCCATCCTGTTTCATTTAGGAAATGTTTCCTAAAGATGCAATTAAAATTCAATCATATAATAAGGTGTTCCAGTATAAACAAAGCGGCTTTGAGAATTCAGAATCCTGTCTGTTGGCATAACCTTTTTGCCACATAATTTAGAATATAATTTAAACAAAGACTAGGCAATGAGAACCTGGTTAATGAAGAGCATAAATATAACTATCCAGCTCCTAACCGTCACGTGTTTAGGCACAAGACACATTCTTTTCTCTCTCAGTATTTCCTTTGAGAAAACATTGGATTTCAAAGCCGCTAACAGCGCTTTACTGATTTCCTACAAAGGAATGCTAAGCCTATTTCTTGCAATGAAAGAAAAATACAAAAAACTTTCTGTCATGCAGGGAGTCTTGGAAGAGATGGAGATGTAGAGGTTTGGACAAATCAAACCGCAGCTCTCATTTGACCACGTGTACCATACAGTAACAAGAGCAGCGTGTTGCCCTGCTTCCCACCATCAGCGTAATGATAGCTGGATTTATAATGAGGCCTATGGGGAGATGATTGAAGATGTCTTCTATTCTGAGCAGAAGAAAAAGTGAACACTTCAAAGCATGCTGCTGCCAGAAGAATTCTTAATGAACCTTGTATGAGTGGAGCGTAAAACCTAAGAAGTGTGTGGAACAGAGGGACCTCAATACACCAGCTTAGATCTGGTTTACAAGCAGCAGAGCAGAGACATTGTTGAGTGCCTATGGCCATAAAAAAAAAACATATCAGTTGTATCTTAAAATTAAGCACTGGAACCTCTTGCATCCACACCACTCTTTTAAAGTAGATTCAAAATTGTCTTTAAATTGCCTTTTGGTCTTTAAAGTGCCCCCATTATGGATTTTTGAAAATGACCTTTAATGCAGTGTGTAACACAGCTCTAAGTGAATGAAAACACCATGCGAAGTTTTAAATCTGAAAGTGCACCGTGTATAAGTCTTGCTCTGCAAAAGAAGTCGCTCAACTCTGAATATTGAAACGAGTCATTTTAAACATTAGCATATTGCCCGCCCACTTGTTGGTCTTTTCGCATTGGTCTGAATGAAACAATGCAAGTCCAGGTTTCGTTGCCACTATGGGTTGCGCAGAGCTTTTGGAGCGGTAAAAATAGCGCTTTATCAGGCATTAAAGGCATGATGACATGAAAATGAGACCAATCACCGCGGATTAGCATCACACATAGGAGGGGCTTGGAAAAATGAATCGTTGAGCGAATCGTTTAAGAGTCGTTGAGCAAGATGGTAAAAACAACTGCAAATCATAAGACAATAAAAGTGTTTTTTGACCTTGCGTGCATGTCAACCTGTTGTTGGTACTTCCCCAAGAACCAATATGAACCTTTCATTACCCATAATAGGGGCACTTTAAACGAACCAAACATGAATGTTGTCCAGAACAACATTGGACCCCATTGACTTCTTGTATGGGAAGGGGGGAAATAGCCTGTAAAAATAGATTTTTCGGAAGTTGTAACTAAAACAAATATTATTGGAACAGGCTTTCATGAGTGAAATTTGTTTCTTCACCCTTTTTTAATATCCTATTTTTGTGAATTCCCTTTTGTTGGTGAACTATCCCTTTAACTCTTTGCATGTTGTGTGATGACAGATTGATGTGGATTGGGCTTTATTTTCCAGGGTGTCATTGAGAATCATCAATGACGGGCCTTAAACGTGTCAAAGAATATATGGAGTCTGAAGGCTCAGATCACATGGACGCTCAGATCTGACAGGAACTTTGACCAGTCAGATGCTTGACAGCAGCTTGACTTTGAGAAGACATAGCAGGTTCCCCTGAAGCATGTCCACTGACTGAGCTAAAGTCACTCTTCTGTCTTGCTTTTAAGATCTGACTCAAACACTGAGCTTCAGGTGCGAAAGCCTGAACAATCCTCAAGCTGTGCTCGCCAGGCCTGAAAACAAGCAGCGGGCAAGAGTGAATTCATATACTATATGCTCTAATTGGAACATATGGTCTATGAAAGCCATTAGAAAATCTGGATGATGGCATGTGATATCTCTTTGCCGCTACAGAGTTTTCATGAATGTTAACCCTGTAAAGCCTACTGTCTCATACTTGATAGCCTACACACATTTCCAAGGTCTCTAAATTATTAACATGAACAAAATCGTTGATGAAAAACCTATTGTACACAATCTACTACATGCTTTCTGTCATCTGATTGATAATTTACACTTTTTTAGCAAGTAAAACGCATTTTTGTATAATTGTAAAAATGACTTTCATCATGTAAATGTAAGAATACATTTTATAGTGTCAGTAATATTTCAAGATGAACTGATGCAACTTCAGTTTACTTGATTATCCATACATCAAATAAAATTTTGATACACCAAATTGATGACCAAAAAACATAGGTAAATTCACTCATCATTGTACTGTATTTCATTGCACCATTGCATTATATGTTTTGCCCCTTGCAAAAAAAAAAAAACTACAGAGCTTTGATCATAAAACTAAGCTACTGTATTTAAATATAATCTTACAAGACATATTATGGGCAGTTATAGAATGATGATCAGAAACTGCACCACAAAAAGTGCCATTTTTTGCTTAGTTATAGTTTTTATCCCTATAAAATCATATGAGATGATACTATATCAAGATGTGTTTTTGTGTGTATATACTGTTATATACACATACATACACACACACACACACACACACACACCAGCCACACACACATGTGCGTGCAGGCAGTATATATGGTTCAATAGATTTTTTTTTAGGACTTTATATGTCAAGGCTTAATGCTAGAGCGTTTTTTAGCATTTCGTAATGTCTTAACTAATAAAGTTGCAATGTAACGGAAATAACAAGAGATCTTTTCTTCCATATTGTGATGTAAATCTGAGATTCCAAGAGAAAAAGATAACGATTTACCTGATAAGACAAGGGATGAAGCCGCATCAATTGGGTCTAATATCAGGACTGAAAGAATAATGACTGATTTTAAACAAGCTGGGATATTATAAAGCGTTTTTAATACTGAACAGCTTTAAGAACAAATGATCCAGTAAGCACACATATGTTGCCAAAGTGTCAGAGACAAAGGAAATCATTTGAAAATCACTGTGTGCTACTTAAAAAAATAATATTTTGGGTCAAGAATTCTTAAAAAGAGTGGATTCACATATATTCAGAATCACAAACACTATAAAACAGCTGAATGTTGATTGTGCTAGCATGCGATTTTGCACGTTTAACATTTTAGCATTTTTAAAATGACTTATTTAAGATGAAATCACAAAGACGTCTTGGTGATGTGCTATCATTATGAAGGTCAAATCGGACGTTTCAAACATTTTTACAACGACATGATGGAAATGACTGGTGTAATGTTTGTATGGATGGACTACATAAATCTGCAAACTTTAACAGATGCTTTATGTCTCCGAGGACTCAATCCACATTTGCTCCTCTACTGGAGATGGCCTACCAAGACTACCAAGACTTGGTGGAGAATTAATCACTTGCTTTCAGCCTGAGGCAAATCCATAAGTGCATGGGAATACTGTGGTGTGTTTCTTTGTTAGAAGGTATTTTTGATTTCCCTGAACAGGCTCATATCTATTTAGCCTTAAAGATGTATGCATTAAAATATAGGACACCGAAAACTAACCTTGGATCGCATTTCTTCCTCTGTCAGCTGGGAAACATTTGTGGAAGACATGCTGAATGGAGAGCAAGGCTCACTCCCTCATCCATATCAGAGGAGAGAGCGACATCTAGCGTTTGATTTGATAAGTGCAACCAAACTGGAGCAACGTGTTTCTACATTTATGATTTACTGCAAACCTTCTTCAAACTTAACACAACTGCTTGAAAATATCAATTAACTATTTGCTTTTCTGTCATTTGTTCATGAACGGAAATATTAGTGTTCAGTTATAATCATGGAAATTAGTACTTTTGGCACTCTAAATAATTTGTATCCCGAGGAGAGGAACAGAAGGAGGAAGCTGGTATGTTTATGTTTGTTGTGGTGTTGTGTATGCCACATAATTAATAGGGAAAGTGAGAGACAAGACAGGCAATTGTAGCAAAATCAGAGGGAAAAGGATCGAGATATGACGCAAGCCAAATTCAAACTCATATTTTCCAAATAAGCACCATAGCACAATGTGTCTAACCACTAGGCCACAGTTCCAACATTCTCTTTCCTCACCAACATAAAAAAAAAGCTTTAAAATAAAATTAAAATTAAAATAAAAATAGAATTTATAAGGGTTAGCACCTTAAAATGATCCATTTCATTTCAGTTTATATCTCAATTCTTTTTATAAACTACACTACACGAAAAATGTAGAATTTCAAAATGTTAACTCGTAACTGAGCTATAAATTCACAATTCTGAAGAAAAGTCTCATCACAGGGCACTTTATAAACTTATGCCGTAGTTTATAAAATAAGTTGTTTTTCACAGATCTGTTCCCCCCCCCACAATTGTGAGTTAATATCTCACAATTAGGATTTTTCTTCTCAGAATTTTGAACAGCTTTTATCCAAATTGACCTTCGTTGCCTCCAAGGTAGACATTTTATCAGTCCTTGCATTCAAGAGGAATTGAACCCATGACCTTGGCGTTGCAAGCGCCATGTCTATATTTAGTTAATACGATTGAAAAAGTCAAAAATTGTCTAAATAGTCACAGTTACACTTGTAATCCTTGGCAAAACAGTCGTAAATTCTGACTTTTTCTTGCAATTGTGAGTTTACATCTCAAAATTGTCCCTTTTTGAACTTTTTCATATATCTTAGAATTGCAAGAGAAAGAAATTGTGATACATAAACTCAGGATTGCATCTAAAGCCTATTGCGTGTAAAGACAAAGTTGTGGATTTGTTTTTTTTTATTCCATAGCACTTTTTCCCTATATCAGAAAGCTGAAATGACATTTCATTTATTAATTCCTTCACCTATTTATTCATCACACCGAGGCTTTATTTGGCAACACACCTAGATGAAATGCACCTTGTGATTGATTGCATCTCATCTGAAACTGGCTTACAGCAGGACCTACATTTTTATCTAAAATGCAATGTCATCCACTTGTGGCTAAACTCGACTGAAAAAGGGGAGATCAGCAAACCTTGAACCAGAATGGAGATACTGCAGCAGAGCTATCCATCACACGCTGCCCTACCAGCATGGGGTCATTTATCTAAGTAGATAGTGTTATGCTTAGCGACACAGATTGAAACACTGATTAGAGGAGCCATTACCACAGTTAAACTCCTGTTGTGCTTCCACCAAGCACATCTGTCATCATAATGGAAGAAAGCATACATGTTTTGCTCTATTCACAGAAATCAAAAGATTCAAAGCTGCTATTAGGGTCAAAATACAGCCTTTTATTTAGTATATTTATAAAAGTGTGCTGACATTTCGAGTAAATTTGTCATTTTATTCTTTTCTTTTATATACAAGTTTTACTTCATGTAATATGAAGTGTATTAACATAATTATATTATATAATTATAATGATTCGTTATTTGGCCAAGGAATGCTGTGCAAAGCATTTGGCTCTGTTGTAAGAGCTCTGAACTATGAACAGGGAGATCTGAAACCAAACGCTGTTTTAGGGACTTTGATTGCTTGTGATGAGTACATTTTGTACCAGGCAGCCTTCCCATCTCTGTCCTGACTCTTTCTGTCCATGTCCCAAATCATAAACACACAAAACTATTATATACAAGGGTTAATTATTCTAAAAGAAAACTTTGAGGCCAAAAGGTGCAGCAAAAACTTCAGTTTAAAAGCATGGCTTCCAGCTTTAAGCCTGCAGTAAAAAAAAAGTAAAAGAAATTTTAGTATAAACGCATTCATTATTAATGTCTTAAATGACTGCCTTCTGACATTTAAGCAATATTGGGTGAGTGGTAGTGCTATATTATGACTAAGTATTCAGTAATACAATTATTATATTTAATTATTAAACAGTAATTTTAATTATGAACCTAATGAGTTGGATAGATTATGCTTAAAGAAAAATCAATTACAAACTAGGGTAACAAAAATAAAATAGTCAAGATAATTTCTAAAAATGTCAAGCAACTGCTTTTCAAGGAAACGTATCTTGTTTGAAAGATAATTAGTTTTTTTTTTCCTGGAAAACTGAAAACAAAAGACTTTTTTTTGGTGGGGTGCCTTATTGTTTATCAAAATGACATTCATTAGTAAAAAATGATTAAAGGTGAACATTTTCATTCATGTATATCATTAGTAATGTTCATTAGGTACCACATTTCTGCTGAAGGATACAGTCCCTGACAGGTGAACAGGTGTTTTGTGTATTTTGGGACAGGAAAACTGTATTGACCAATCAGCATTCAGGACAGGCACCATATGTTTTTATACTGACTGCAGAAAAAAAAAACAGTTAGTAGATAACGAACAAAAAATATCACTCACTTTAGAACGTACTGACCTATCATGTGCCATTCACACATTCAAAAGCAAATAATTTGGACATTTTAGGCTGAGAAGAGTGCACTATTTTAAACATAAATGTCTAGATATGGAAATGATAATTGACTTTTGATAATTTGGGGAAGTCGTGGCCTAATGGTTAAAGAGTCAGACTCATAACCCAAAAGGTTGCGGGTTCAAGTCTCATACTGACAGGGATTGTAGGTGGGGGGAGTGAATGCTATACCATGCTCTCTCCCACCTTCAATACCACGACTGAGGTGCCCTTGAGCAAGGCACTGCTCCCCGGGTGCTGCAGCATAAATGGCTGCCCACTGCTGTGTGTGTGTGTACACTTACACTCTTAAAAATAAAGGTGCTTCACGATGCCATAGAAGAACCTTTTTGTCTAAATGGTTCCAGAAAGAACCTTCAACATCAGAAGAACCCTTCTTTTTAACAAAAGGTTCTTCGTGGCGAAAGAACGTTCTTCAGATTACAAAAAAATAAGAAAGAGATGGTTCTTTAAAGAACCTTTGACTGAATGGTTCTTTGTGGAACCAAAAAGGGTTCTTTTATGGCATCGCTTGAAAAACCTTTTGAAGCACCTTTATTTTTAAGAGATAGATGGGTTAAAATGCAGAAGAAAATTCCAAAGTATGGGTCATACACATACGTACCCTTTTTTTTTTTTTGGACTGTGACCTGTATGTGTGCTTGGATGATTCCCGGAAGATGTGGGTTTTACTAACAGTTTACATCTCTGCAAGCTGTGTTTTGGAACAAGACAGTTCCACAGTTTCATTTGATTTAATTCTTATCTAGGCAGTGATAATGACAATAAGTCAATAATAACAAGCAAAGGCCTGCTTTCCAAGCAGAACACAGCATGTTAGCCTGGATAACAGTCACTGTTTGTCTTTGCATGCATAGAATCAAAGTAAAGCTTTGGTGTATTGTACACATTAGGTAACATTCAAAGAGAGCATTTGTATTACACATTCTCCAGCCTCAGGCACCTGCTGTATATTCAACCCGTCAGTGTCACATTATTCACCCCAGGTTCAGTGTAACAGTACAGCAGGGAAGGACTGGGACTACTGGGACTGGGAAAAAAGCCCAGAACCTTTTCCGGCCCAACGCCACCTACAGTGAAACATTTTCCACCATATGTTTTCTGTGTGCACATAAGGCAAACCATTGCTTGCTGCATTATATATAGGCAGCACAATAGCACATTTAAATTGCAGAAAAATATAAATGATTATATATAATGGAAAATGGTATACATATATGCATATATATATTATATCTAATATCGTCTTCTACATACAGTGGGGAAAAAAAGTATTTAGTCAACCAATTGTGCAAGTTCTCCCACTAAAAAAAATGAGAGAGGCCTGTAATTTTCATCATAGTATACCTCAACTATGAGAGACAAAATGAGAATAAAAAAAAATCCAGAACATACCTGTAGGATTTTAAAGAATTTATTTGCAAATTATGGTGGAAATAAGTATTTGGTCAATAACAAAAATTCATCTCAATACTTTGTTATACCTTTGTGTCAATGGGACAGAGGTCAAAACGTTTTTCGTAAGTCTCACAAGGTTTCAACACTGTTGCTGGATTTTGGACCATTCTCATGCAGATCTCTCTAGAGCAGTAATGTTTTGGTGGCTGTCGCTGGGGAAAACACGGATTTCAACTCCCTCAAAGATTTTCTATGGGTTGACGATACGGAGGAGGGCTAGGCCACTCCAGGACCTTGAATTGCTTCTTACGAAGCCACTCCTTCGTTTTCCCGGGTGGTGTGTTTGGGATCATTGCCATGCTGAAAGACCCAGCCACATTTCATCTTCAAAGCCCTTGCTGATGGAAGGAGGTTTTCACTCAAAATCTCACGATACATTGCCCCATTCATTCTTTCGTTTACACGGATCAGTCGTTCCTGGTCCCTTTGCAGAAAAACAGCACCAAAGCATGATGTTTCCACCCCCATACTTCACAGTAGGTATGGTGTTCTTTGGATGCAACTCATCATTCTTTCTCCTCCAAAAACGACAAGTTGAGTTTTTACCAAAAAGTTCTATTTTTTTTTCATCTGACCATATGACATTCTCCCATTCCTCTTCTGGATCATCCAAATGCTCTATAGCAAACTTCAGACGGGCCTGGACATGTACTTGCTTAACCAGGGGGACACGTCTGGCACTGCAGGAATTGAGTCCCTGGCGGCGCAGTGTGTTAATGATGGTAGCCTTTGTTACTTTGGTCACAGCTCACTGCAGGTCATTCACTAGGTCACCCCGTGTGGTTCTGGGATTTGTTCCAGTTTGGATCATTTGGACCCCACGGGTGAGATCTTGCTGGAGCCAAAGATCTAGGGAGATTATCCAGTGTATTGTATGTCTTCCATTTCTAAATTGCTCCACAGTTGAGTTTCACACAGCTGCTCAACTATTGCAGATTCAGTCTTCCCCAACCTGGTGAGGTATACAATTTTGTGTTGGGTCTTTGACAAGCTATTGGTCTTGGCCAAGGGGAGGTTGGAGTGTGATGTGTGAGGTGGTGGACAGGTGTATTTTATAATGATAACGAGTTCAAATCTGAGGCATTAATACAGGTCACGAGTGGAGAGACAGAAGGAGCCTCTTAAAGACAAGTTACAGGTCTGTGAGGGACGGCCAAAATCTTGGCTGATTGTTTGTAGGTGACCAATACTTCTTTTACGAGGAAATTTACCAAGGAAATTCTTTAAAAATTCCTACAATGTGGTGATTTCTGGATTTTGTTTTTCTTTTGCTGCATAGTTGAGGTATACCTATGATGACTTCCAGGCCTCTCTTCATCTTTTTAAGGTGGAGAACTTGCACAATTGGGGGCTGACTAAATACTTTTTTCCCCACTACATCAAAATTGCTTTTCTGTGAAAACATTTCTTGTGCTTATCTAAGCTTAAAGCTATCTAGCATCAATCTGAGCGATCGATAGGTCAACCTAGCCTCCTTGCTCCTCTTTCTTCTATCCCTCCCGTTCACTGTTCTGCTCACAGGCGCATTTATTCATGAAAAACACCTAAATAAAACAGCAGTATTGCAAAACATCTTATTATGTAACGTAACTGTTTTGTTTATATGATGCTGAAAATGTTGCTTTGATCCCAGAAATGAATTATATTTTAAAATATATTGAAATAGAAAGCAGTTATTTGAAATAGTAAAAATATTTCACAATATTACTGCTTTTGCTGTATGTTTGGTCATAAAAGACAGCAGGCTTGGTGAGCAGAAGAGAATTCTTTAAAAAAACAAAAACATTTCTTTTGAGGTAGGATGTACTGTAATGTTATTCTTGTGTATCAAAGCTGACTTTTCTACTCATATGATATAGTATTATGATCTTCAGGAATCTTCTTAAGAGCGAGTTGCTGTTTGATTTTTGCCGCTTAATATTTTGTGAAAACTGTGATACTTTTTTTCCCTTCAGTATTCTTGAATAGAAAGTTCAGAAGAACAGCATTTATTTGAAATAGAAAATTTGTACACATCAGATTTGAAGGATAATGCGACACTAAAGACTAGAGTAATGATGCTGAACATTTTAAGGTGGAATAATATTGTACACACGTCGTACTGTTTTATACTGCATTTTTGATATCACGTCAGTTAATCTGTTTTTGCAGTAGGGCAAACGGTCCACTGTTCTCTGATGACAGATTGCACTCACCAAGCCTATACAAGAAACTCTTCATGTTTGTCTTTAAAGCAATCTCTCGTGTGACGCACTTGATGTTTTTTGTTCTCAGATTGTGTTACAAAACCAAAACACTTGGATTCAGAGAGCTTATTCAGCATATAATGGAATCATTTCATATCCCACAGTCTGTTATTCTCTGCACTTCACAGCTTCTGCCAGCAGAGGGCCAAATAACCAACCCATATGACCCCATGCTGGCAAAGTCCTTAAATGCACCAACATGTCTCAACCGCTTTACACACTCAATAAAGCAATCATAATTCACCTATTCTCTGCTAAATTAAATTTCTTGAACTCCTATTAAGGGGCTTTCGATAAGTCTTATTACACCATAAATTACATTTCAAGAGATGATCCAGAAAAGCATTTAACACGCTATTAAATAAGCACAATGCATTGAATTGAGGAGCTCTGCACTAGACATACAATGCAATAATTAAACATCATATTATATAGTATTATCAGACTGTCAAATTTCAGAGCTGGCTCAGGCAGAGCACTGGCCCTACAGTAATAACATGTGCTTTATAATCGGTCTTTGATTGAATTTCAATGGAAAGTTCAGCTACAGATGTGACGAAATCATATTTTACACATTTCAAACATGCTCAGTGGAACATTGCAAGGTGTTCGGAGAATTTATTGACCATTGAATGATTTTTAAAGGATGTTTATCTCATGTTAAGCAATATGATGGGAATCCTATTGACGCAAAGTTCTAAATCTGATTCACATAAATCTCTCCCTGAAATAGGAATTTAATAAACAAAACAGATAGGATTACTGACCTTTAACCATTAACAAATAATGCCAGAGAATGATATGCTACTAAACAATTTCTAAGGGACATTAAACACTTTTAACTCATACATATAGGTACTTAAGCAACATTTCTCTCTTTAAAAGGCAAGGAATGGGAAAAAAACTGGTAAAAGGCAAACAAGACTGATAGAAAAATTTTAGCGATGAATCACTGGACACGGAACACTGCACACAAGCAGTATTTGTACCAGCAGAATCGAGTCTGAATTTAATAGCCTTAGGAAAGCGAGACCAAACTAACTAAAAAACTACATTTGTGTTGATATAAACAGGGGAAGTACTATGTGTTTGCTCTCTCTCAGGGTCCCGCCCGTGGCAGCACTGAAGTGCACATGTTAAAGAGCATGCTTTTACTCCTTTCCTAACTTTGCTCCTCCCTCAACATCACATGAGGGGAAAGTAGGCGGGATATTTTTGTGAACTGATCGGCATGCTTTGCCAATCAGAGCGATTGCTCCTCCCTCTTTTCCAGCCCTCTCCTCCATCCCTCCACCTCCTCTTTCGCTGTCTGCACTGTATGCACGCACAAGGGCAGGGAAAAGTGCGGGGCAGGAGACAGCGAGAAGAAAAAAATCAACAAAAAAAACAGAAGCTGCTTCTGGGTTTTCTTTCAAACGCATTCCCGCTGCATCATTACCAGAGAACAGGCACCCCCGGCTCATAAAACCTGCGTTGCGTGTGCGCACAACTCAGTCGAGAAGAACCAACTCACTGAAGCTTCTTCTCTTGTAGCACCTGGCACACTTGGTGGACTTGAGAAGGAGGCAGGTGCCCTTGAAGATCACCTGGGAGCAGGTGGAGGAGAACCTGTCACGGCTACCGTCTGACTCCCACGTGGGGGGACTTGTCCTGATGTCAAACGAGGAGTGCCGTTCGCCCATCGGCCTGGACTGCTGCAGCTGCTGTCTGGATCTGGCCAATGGCTGTGAGCCTGAGCCGGGCCGAGCGGGTCACACCAGCCTGGGAAGCCCTACATCCGTCAACCACTTCAGACAGCTCCGAGACCAGCTTCACTTTCAGAACCTAAACACAGATAAGCTCAACAACATCATGAGACAGGACTCGTTGGAGTCGGTGGTCCGGGACCCCTGTTACCTGCTCAACGAGGGCATCTGCAACAGCAGCATTGACCAAACCATGCTGTCCATACTGCTGTTCTTCCACAGGTATGTGAAACTACTCGTGCATTTACACACCTGCTCTGGCACACTCGTCTAGCTCAGCTCATAAAAACCGTAAAAGTATCTGCCAGAGCTGTGATTTCCGGTTAATGGCCAATGTTGGGATGTTTGAGTTTGATGACAACAACATGCTGTGGTTTCACTTGTGTAATTCTGGCCACCTCCTGACTGACTGGTTATGGATGACTTTAAGTGGTAACACTAAAATTGAGTTTAAACCAAGCTCATTTTAATGTAGTTCATCATTTCCTAATTGTCAACCACCAGCCAACACCAATAAGTGTTGCACAAACACTGAACACTACTAGTTATTTACATTTCTTGATGAGTAACATGATTAAGGACCACGCTCAACTGTGCTATTTAAGAACAGGGTGGCTTGCAGTCTCAGTAGGGTTCCAGGAATGTGTAGATTGGTATGAAGAACATGCCTTTGCACAAACTTAAGAGGATCTTGACTCTTGAGTCAGTCCGGTTCTCACTTCTTAAATACACCCCATTCATTGCAACTCATCAGGTTCATGCAATGGTTTTGTGCATATATTCATTTTTTTTTTTTTTTGCACAGAAAGTGCATGTGGATTTTTCTCCCCAACCAGTCCGATTTGCAAAACACACTTACAAAACACATGGGCAATTTACATACCATTCTGGCATAGTCTATCGCCCCATAGCTGAAGTATGCAGCAAAACAAATTCCTTTCCAGGTAATATGCATGTTTATAAAATTTAATGGTCACAGGAGTTTCCAAAACAACCATGGATGCATTAAAATCTCATAAACCTTTAACACTCGCTTCAATCTCAGTGTGTATGCATAATATTGAATTTTGGAACAATCCGATGTGATGTACTACAGTGTCAAAAATGGATCGCAAGCTATCCACAGCAGGTATTTGGCAAAAGAGTCTAATCAGGATCAAGCTCACAGTGCATTTTTTCCATGAAACCATGCTCTCCAAACTGAAAATAAACATATATGGAACATATATCAGGATAGTTTGCTAAAATCCGATAGTGTTTGAAATGTTTAGTCTGCGTAAGATTTAGAAATGAGGACTAGTGGAAAAATAGACAGCTAAAGCCAGGTATTAGAAAAAAGACTGAACTATATTTAATTGACATTTGCAGCCAAATGATAAGAATGTATTTCTATGTGTTGTTATTGTAACACACCACCTTTGGATTTGACTTTGGAAATATTCACTGTCAGCACAGCTAAATGTTTATAGCTAGTCTGCATATCTGCTCAAATTGCTATCTTCATTTTTGACAGCAGTAGTAAAATTGGTTAATAACCATCCAGATATCAACAGTCAGAAAATCGTTATTTCTTGGGGTTATAAAATTCATATTTGAAACAGCTATTGTAAACGAAAAGATTGCAATCTGAATGACTAATGAAAGGAGCATGGCATGACATAATAATGAGACATATTGCATATGAAAAAGGGAGTTGCCATAGCAACTCTTGTCTTAAAACTATCTCATAATATTGCATTTAAAAGAACAAATATGCATATGAAAGTAGGGATGTCAATTGACCTTTTTTTGCAATTAATTTAATGACATGCTATGCAGATAATGATATTATTTGA
Organism: Sinocyclocheilus anophthalmus; assembly: GCA_018155175.1. Classification (NCBI taxonomy): domain Eukaryota; kingdom Metazoa; phylum Chordata; class Actinopteri; order Cypriniformes; family Cyprinidae; genus Sinocyclocheilus; species Sinocyclocheilus anophthalmus. The sequence goes on along the minus strand of JADLZN010010791.1, from coordinate 136,623 downwards.
TATGAATTAATAACAATAATTAAAAAAAATGCATAAAATAAATAAATAACCCAACAACCCTAATAAATATTTAAAACAAGAACGTTTAAAGTTCTAAATACGATGCAATAAATGATATGCAATATAAATGTATTCTACTGTGGAATCTTATTTATGGCTGTTCTGATTCTTAAAATGCGATAAAGTTGCTCAGCATCTAATCTTGTCTGTTTTGCGACAAGACAATATACCTCTTAAACTTACTGGGACGCCTCTGAAACAAGATTCCTAGTGTGCCGGTTAATGTTTAATCTTCTTTATCGGGGTGTACTCAGTTTTATACGTGGCAGTGAAAGGTTAGTCTACATAATTAGGTTTACTTTATGAGCCTGGTGTCGGGATGCAAACAAGAGCAGTCTGCATGGGACCTCTGGCCCAAAGACTCTTCACAGTCTCAGTTACTAAATACACAGAGTTCAACAGCCCTCTGTTCTAATATCATCAAATAGCCATTGTTAGTCTGTACACCAACCCATTCTTGTATTCCATGACAGGAAAGGCATCTTTTTCATGTTGGACTGTTCTATGCCATGGGATACTTTCCCTGTGATCCATGATTTCAAAAAGTAACACTCTAGTGTCTTATTGATGAGATGATTCCTTTCTCTCATCCTTTACACTGTATAATATTTCATATTTCATACCTCTTGCAGACTAAATAGCGACTTGTTTGTGTTTCACACAAAGGTCCTTGATGTCTTAAGAAATGAACATAGTGTTATTGATGGAACAATTATAAGAAAGGTGTGTCTGTTTAGTAGTATGCACGATACAAAGTAACAGAGTCCTGCCAACAATAAGTCCTGTCCACTAAACCCTCAGATAAATTGCAAAAATGCCAGTTTATTTACTTAATATGCAGAAATGTAATCCACATCTCCAGGCATGCAGAGACATGGATCCAGACATGCCAAGCTGAACAGCTCATGATCTACACTATAGTGTCTGGAAGCCAGTGTTTTTGGGAATTATCCGTGGGGATTTAAATAAAAGGTGTGTTTCTGGTGCCTGGTGAATGGAAATAGGTGATTGCATAACACATTAAAAGTGCACTATATATGTATAAGTGTGTGTGTGTGTTAAATATTTTTGTTTTAAACATGTATTAGGGCTGTTGGATTATTTATTTATTTTACACGTTACTTTTTAAATTATTGTGATTAAATCATTTCATGATAATGCAATAATATCAGTTAATCTCATTATCTCCATATCAGTTTAATTAATTTTTAATTAAATATATATATATGCAAATCGTGCGTAGTACTTACATTTTTGATTTACTATTTTCAATGGAAGCTATACTCAAAATTTCTAAAATACAAAAATTAAAAAGACATTTTTATGCATTAGTTTTTTTTTTTTTTTAAAAAAAAATATATATATTCGGACAGCTCTAATCTTAACACAAACAAATATTTAAATATCCTTGGTGAGCTCTAAATATAGTGCAATAAATATACATTTTTATACCATATATATTTATTCTTCAGTGTAATTTTGTATGACTCTTCTGATTCTTAAAATGTGAAGTTGTTGCTTAGAATCTGATATCACTATCTAACTGGTTCTATGACAGTTTAGGACAATAAACTTCAGATGACTGAGAACTGACATATGATGTCCACAAACACTACACCACAAAATATCTGTTCCAAAAAATGTTAAGCTCATATATTGATGCAACATATGAACGACATTTGAAAAATAAAGAAAAAAAGTGTGTCGTGTCATTATATAAACCAGGAACATAAACAAAAATGTAAAGAGAATTGAGAATAAGGCCGTTCACCTGCAAAAAAAAAAAAGTAGTATGACTCATAAATACACAAGACTCTTGGGAGCAACGTTCTACTTAAATCACACCCCAAATCCATGTCCAAATGCTGAGTAGGCAAAACCTTGCAAAAGGCTGTCTACGCCCTCATAAACATCATGAAATGACAACACTGTACCACCCTTCAAGGACGATGTCCATGTGAGATAACATCTGAACCCTCAGCCTTGCCCAGACTGACCCCAATATCTCTGACCAAACAGATTAACAAACAAAATTCAGAACTGCTCGTTCTCAAGCCTCTGTCCCAAGTAAGAATTTTTGGCTGCTCCTTAAAATTCTTTTAACAAGAATGTTGAATATGTGCTACAGAGATTAGATAGATAGATAGATAGATAGATGTTCACTCAACTATCATACAAATTCTTTGTCTGCAGCCGGCATGTAAAAGGGTTACATTACGTTCTTTCTCAAGACGTTGAAGACTTGTTGAAGCAGAGACTTGAGCAACCTCTATCAATATACGCAAGTAGTACTGCTATGTCAAAAATACTAACAATGAACCTCTGTATACTGCCAAGTCTACAGCAGAGGACAAAAACGTATCAAAAGATGCAACTATTTTGCAAGAGGTCCTCCTAAAGCCTGCAGGATATTTCCCGGAAGGGAACACGCAGCAGACTGTTACATAAAACCCCGGGGTCATTAGGGTTTCGGTGGTTTTGGCTGAGTGGTCTTTCTCTCAAAGTTGTTTGGAGAATGTCAGCCTGATCCTGCACTATAAGCGTGAAGAAATCAAGGCTTTGATAAACCCATTATTCCCATCCATCCCTGGCTCTCTGTGGCCTCACAGGCCTATTTATTTGACATGGTCATCACTATAAAGAAGATCAGCTATACACACATTACACCGCAATCTGAAGACATGCTTACCACTCCCAGCTGTGTCAACAGAAGCAGGAATACTTCAATAAGACTTCTGTTTCAAAAGAATAGCAACAATCTAAATGCTGATTGGATCAGATTTGGAACAATCAGTGACGATGTGGAAAATTAACCACAGACTGCAATGCTGTGACATACCATTTAGCTGATATACAGCACTGGGGTTTCATTTTTATTGTTTATCACTCGATTCGTAATAACATACTCTTACTATTTTTTATGCTTTATTGTATCTGAAATGTATCGCAGAAGTAGCAAGAGTAGTATGCTAGTATACTATTTCAAATTCAGCCACTGTTTGAAACACCATTTTGCATGAAAAATTGGCAATGCGACTTCTCCATGGATAAGAGCATATAATACTAACATAATATGAGTACAGAGTTATAAAACTGCGTTTACCAACCTGCGTTTATTTCACCATTATGTGTTCTATGTTTGTGATGATGCTAGATGAATGGAAATGCACAAGACTAACGCTGTGCGGTTTGCTGCGAAAAATCATGCTCAGATTCACAGCAAATGTGCACACTGTGAAAACCACCAGTTTGTGCATTAAACATTAGCTATGTTTTCTTTTTAGTCAATCTTTCTGCAGGATAAATTAATATGCCAGTAGGTGGCAACAAGTGACAGGAGTCATTGACTTATTCAATAAACTGATTCATTTAAAAACATTTATTCTGAATATGGAACATAGAAAGTGAACGATAAAGAAATACCGGCATAACACTTTACTTGATGGGGTGTGCATAAGACTGACATGACATCTTCATAATCATGACATGACACATGTTATGAATATGAAGGGTTTTTTTGTTTATGACAACTGTCATTAAGTGTAATTCCCTCAGTTATGTCATTTTTAATGCAAAAAATGACATTATTTGACCTAACCCTAACATAACCCTACCCCTACCCCTAACAATAGCCCATAACAAAGACATCTCAAAAAATGTCATCTTTGCATTAAAAATTACATAACTGAACAAATGACACTTAATGACAGTTGTCATAAACATGCATAAAAACCTTCACATTCATGACATGTGTCATGTCATAATTATGAATGTGTCATGTCATGATTACATGCAAAGATGTCATGTCAGTTTCATAGCCATCACCATTCAAATAAAGGTGTAACGAGAAAATACTAAGCCACAAGTTGCAAATGCGTGCAATAAAAAATAGTAAATTATGACGCGCGCAATGAATTATATGAAGGAATGAGCATCATTCACGCTAATAACAATTCATTCATTCTGAAACGAATGAATTCTCTTATGATTGAATCATTCACTCCGCCAATTTGTTCAAAAAACGCTCTCTAGCTGTGTTTCATTTCGTTGGCTGCATACATCATCGAGCATGTCGCATTTTAGAAAAACAGCCATTATAAAATTGATTGTGGCATAGGATGAGGCATAAATATTGCTAATTTCTCTATTTATGCTTTATAATATAATGGTTATTTTTCTGTAATGAGACAGTCCCAATGATGTATCAAACATTTGGTGGATTCAGCCTTTAAAATGAGACACAGCATGTGTGTCTGAGGCTCAACAGCTTGTTAGCTGGGAGCCAAAAGAAACAAAGATAACTGGCCAAAGCTAGTAGACTATTAAACTCATGATGTTATCTCTAATATAATTTAGGTTTATTAAACTGTTGTATAAAAGCAAAAACAATCTAAAAATACAGAGTAGGTATGCACATCCAAAGCCCAAATAGAAATAAATAAAAACGATGCCTGGTAAAGACCTGACTGGTTGAAAAATGCTACACTGCTTTATGAATAAACATTCTGGAGCTTATAGTCTGCAGTCATACCGTTTTTCAATAGAAGCAATCAAAATTGTGCCATTGGTCTGAATAGCTACACGGTTCTTGTGTGACGTTGTTTATGGCACTTGCCCTATTTCTAAAGAAACATTAACGCTGATTTAAATTTAGACCAGCTTACTAAAGAGAATAGCGAATAGCAGCACATGCATTCCACCCGCCTTAGATCATATGCCATCAATTTTCCCTATCATACACATAAAACCTAATGAATTTATAATGTCTCCGCTAACTATTTGAGTGAGATGGAGCCTTTTGATGTAACAGCTGGTCTGAAAATTAAACCTCCATTGAGCTCGTGCTGTGAGAACAAGTCATTTGCATTGATGATTCTGATTATGAGTTCACACGCACTTCTCCGTGTAGCGAGCGCTAGCCTCAACACAATCTGTTTGAAATAAATGACTTGCAGACAGTAGATGGGGAGTTGTAATAAAATGCAACAGGTGGATCAAGTTTCACAGTGGCTTAACGGGTCAATTGTCTTCATGGCAGAGGCTTGTTCAGTAATTTACTTGTCATAGTAAGACAAACACGCACAGAGGTGTATAATATCCATTTAATTGACTGACTGAATAGCAGCATTGTTGTGACTGGGCCGGTGGAGAGTTGACAGCGAGCCAGAGGCTGGGGGCCAGCCCAGGCTTTGTTGTCTGGTATAAGGTGCTCCTGTTCCCAGAAGCAGGGTTCAGGGTAGTGACAGGCACTGTCTGCAAGCCCACCCAGCACTGGCATTCACTGATCCATAGCGGCCATGCTACTGTATAGCCAAAACACAAACATACTTATTGAGGGCACTGGAGTGCCTCAGAGTCCATGACCTGGGACAACGGACTAAATGTTAAGACAGGCTAATAAAGAGACATTGTGCGGTTATGTAAACTAACAGGGACCGAATAATGTCACTGACAATCATGTGATGTCATTTTAAAATGGAAACAAAGGTGGGGTTCATTCAAGCAATGAAGAAGGAGGCTTATAAATGTTGCCTAAAAAAAGCTTACTCTAATAGTAATTGGTGGCATTTGTAAATGACAGGTAAAAAGAAGCAATGCATATTTTATACGCACCATCAAAAGGACTTTATTTCTTCTGTCAATCACAAAAGGAGACCTTTTTTGAAAGAATGTACTGTCGCCTCTTTACGTTGCAGCTTTTAAAAAGGAATGAAAAGTACTATAAGTATAATAAAAGGGGCCACTTGACTCATATGCTGTATTCCAAGTCTTCTGAGGCTATATAAGAAAACTTGATATTTTATTATTATTTTGTCTTCCTCTCCAGTGAGCTGATAACTGTGAACTCGCTCAAAAAAATAATTCATGCACAAATCATACACTGTTATTTCTCTCACAAGCACCATGGAGAGCTACAGTAAGATGGATTTTTCAGTGAATAATGACTTTAATTAAATGTATTTATTTATTTATTTGTTTGTTTTCTTTTTTAATATGCCTAGTTTAGTCAGACCAGAGAACACAAACCGAATTTATCAGAGTGATAGCGAAACTTTCGATTCTTTTTTTTACAAACAAAGAATCTAAACAAAAGCTGTGTTACTAGCCCCCATAATAATTATATACTTATATATAGACATTTTAGAGTAATTTTGAAGGCATACATTTGACCCGTAAAGACTAGAGACAAGATGTTATCAAAATCAGAATTGCAATTTTAAACATTAAATACTGTCAGCTCCCACGCAGGTCAATGGCATTATTATTTTTTTTCTTTCTTATTTTCTTGCCGATCTGAATATTTTTTTTAATTTCTATGTATGTCGAGATCACCAGAAAATTAGTCAGATCACGAGGAAACAAGAAGAAAGAAAAAATAGGTAATGTAATGACCTTTTTAGGGACGTCTGACGCAATATCATAGAATAGTTTTTTAAATGCTATATTTTACATATATTAATATATATATATAGTATATATATACTTATATATACACAGTTTTTACTGTATTTTTGTTCAAATAAGTCAGCATATGAGAGACTTTTACCAAACATAAACTTTGAGAGTAGTGTAGTGGTAAATATTTTTAGTGCATCAGCAGCGTTTGGGATGACACAAGAGTAAGTAAATGATGACATAACTGTCATGTTTGGCCGTTGCTGAACGGCCCTTTAAAGCCAAGTGCTTTTCTGCAAGGTGTCTTTCTGTGAGTGGTAACATCATGTTTTAAACTTTTTTTTTTTTTTTTTTTTTTGTTATGTGATGTGTAGGCAGCGCCCTTCAACAAAAATCTATGTCCACAGTATTAGCAGAGAGGTCAGATCATTTGCTTGTGAAATAAAACTGCCCTGGTAGCATGTGAAACAGCCTCATGGGTTCATGGTTTGTTGACTTGATAAAACACTCTTTTGGATGGCTTCAGCTGTGTTTACCTCGGGGCAAAAGAGAGGTCTGATCATGTTGAAGTGGCTGCCAAGGCAGACATAATAGCGTTATGATCACAGACATTCGGGACTGTATCCTTAATTTCCCCCAAGTTCTTTTTAATTGAATGCACTGTACAAAACACCTTCGCTGCAGTCAAAAGTGAAAGGACAGTTATTCTATTGTACAACTTAGTACTGAAAGTGAAAAAAATGACAGTCATTGGCTGAAAATCAATGATCGCACAAACTCTGAAAAATCTGTGGCCAGAGTTCGATTTCATCTAAGGCATTTGTTTTTACGACCTCAAAAGTCTCTGCCGGTAACTGTCTTGTAGTGAAATAACTTGCACCACTTCCAGCGCTTGCATAATGTCCTGAAAAGAAAAACAAGCCCCAGCCCTTTTGCCTTTATTTTAAAGATACACTCAATATTTTCTCATTTACGAACAAATAAATTAATAGTACTTTTGAAAAGTATGCTTAAAGTCACATATCAACAGTAATATTGGTAGGCCTAGCCATCAAAGATTTTTTTTTTTTTTTTTTTATTTTTATTGCACATGGGCCAGGTATGCACATGGAGCACATGACATATTATATTATATATATATTATATATAGGTAGCAGAATAAGCTATATGCGCCCGGGGACAATTATGAAATAATTACATCACAACATAGTTATAATTAATTATAAATATTTAAATCCGATGTAGATATTTAGCTGACCTCTCAGGATCAACTGTCTTGTCAACTCTAAGAACGTTAATTTCCTGGTTAACGGAAATAACTTTCTTACTGTACAATTCTACAAAGAGCTTGTAGCATAAATCTGCATAATTAAGTGACTACAATGAACAACGTCGAGTGTGATACAGGTAAGACTTTATTAACTACATAAACAATTAAACTGGTCTAACATACACATAAAACTAATTGAGTCTAACAGACACAACGCACACACACACACACACACCCACATTACACACTACACTCATGCGATTGTATAGAAAGGTTGAAAAGCTTAATGCAGTAAAGAGAGGAGAAATAAGAATATGAAGTTATGGAACCATTTGCGTATTCAGCAGATCTACAGCCTGAAGGAACATCAGATTCTTAGTTCAAACAAACCTTGTAAAAAGGTGTAACTGATACTTATATCAATTAATAAGACTAATTTGATACTTGCACGTCTCTGTCTGTCTGAAAGAAAGGCTTGTGATGCAGTTCCAAAGCACCCGCTTACAAGTTGAGCTTTGCCTGAAGTGCTTAAGTTGGTTGATGAAAAAGAACCAGTTTCCGTCAGAGAATCTTGGTGAATGGAAAAAAGTCAAGGCCGAAGCCTGGCACAAAACTTAGGATGTCCTGGAGCGTTGTAGCTCACATCTTCTCAAAAAAACAGAACCACCGACTCTGGGGGGGTCACATGGTGTGAGGCCTTTAAGGTCTGAGAAGATTTGGGCAAGAGAAAGATTCCGCCTCTCAAGATGGCCCTTGTCAATGAGACAAGGCATGAATCCAAGTGGGAGTTTTGATGATCACTGCGGCGAGTTTTGTATGACCCTTTGTGCTGAGGGCCCAGTAAATTTGCAAATGGACTTGAATCGAAATTACTTAAGATTCTCAGGACACTAATATATTGACTATGTACCAACATATAATATACACTATATCATCACAATATCATCAGAAGGCAAATTCATAGATACAAAATTGGTAGGGGAATTACATATAGGCCCAAGGATGACCGGAACGAGTGAGTTTACATCATAGCCTGTCCCATAAAACAGCTATAAAATCTCCAAAAGACAACTATAACAATGACTGAAGGCTATATGTGTGTTCATGCAAAGTGAACGGTTTTCTATGGATTAATTTTTAGAAAGAGTCAATTCTTACTGGGCACTGTGTCTCTTTATAATTCAAAGGCAGTGATTTTCCCTATTCACATTCCATTAGGTCGTAAATGGCTCTGGTCTTGCAAAGGTGTCGTGGTTGCCATGGTAACCAGTGGCCTGTGGTCATTCGCAGACATCCTGTCGCCCAGTCTATTTGCCTTTGTTTATGAGAATGGAATGACGTGGAAAGCATCTGCGGTTGTTGTTTATATGATGATACAGAGGTGAGTCCTGCGAAAAGTGCTTGGCCTTTATTGTCTTATCTGCTCACACCCTGCCAATGACGTCCATTGAGATAATGACAGAACCTGTCAACAGTAGTCTGCCATCTCCAGCGTTCGCCCTTGTTATATCAGCGCCTGGGAGCCCACGTGGGCCGAGCCGAATCTGTGCATGATTTGGGCCTTTCTCACACCACACGCAAAGCAGCGTGTAATTATTTAAGCACCCATATTAACAGATTATAGTATTCAAACTGTCCACACTAGCAGAGCTGTGCTGTATACTGTATCATAACCGTAGCAAAAGGCGCAAATTGAGTTTCGCTGCTGAGTCCACACCATTTTTTCCACACATAGTGAGCTGAACTCAGCAGAAAACATGTTGAAATGCACTATAAACGTCAACATTATCTTTTGCAATATGGAATTTATGAAGGAACATAAAATAATACTGTAATTTACTACATTGTTGGATCAAAAGGCTAGAAGTTTCTGTATTGAAACTGAAGTTCAGTTGAATGCACAAGCTGAGCATGCGGTTGTCATGCTTTTGCTTTGCTTTCACACTGCTTGAATGTCTGGTTTGAAGAGAATTTAGCCATTGTATTAAACCTAGCCATATACGATGAGATAAAGCAATTTTGTATCTATTGCATCACACTGGATGGACCCAACCAAAGTGAAATCATGCTGTACATTTGTTATGCATTAAACATCAAATACATTTTTTTTTCTGTTCTCTTCATAATAAAAGTCCGTGCGCTAGTAAAAATAATATTTATTATTATTAATGCTTTAATCAAAATCTATTCTTATTCTTATTATTAAATATTTTCTTCGATTATTTATTTATGCATATTTTAAATAACAACAACAATAAGAACACTAAGATAGTACAAATATTATTAAATAATAATAAACGATTTCATTCTCTGTTGTTATTTATTTGATTTTTAAAGTAATAAACAATAACAAACTATTATTATTATATTAGTATAAGTATTATTATAATATTTGTATTTTAAATAATAATAATACTAGTAGTAGTCAGTAGTATAGTAAATGTATTATCTTATATTATGTTATTTGTTATTTGTATTAAAATAATAATAATAATAATATATACTAATAATTGATTTAATTATATTCTATTATGCTCAGCCAAATTAGCGATTTGCATCGCGCGAATAACAAAATAAGTCATGCAATGCCACATAAATTCCTATAAAATAATCGTATACTTATGGCCCTTTTTTGTTCAGTGTAATTTAGTCTAGTTGATTCAGTGTTTTTAAATAATGCATTTGTCTTACATAAAACAATTTTTTTTAGCTGTTACCAATCACATTTTAGATTCCCTGACAAAACACTTTTCACTATGATGTATGACAAAGAACACTGTACTGGCAGAGCAGGCCTCTATGCAAACCTCTATGTTTTTCCATTATGCTAGTCTGTAAGATTAACCGTGACACACCATGGGTCATCATGGATTTGTCTTGACTGGTCTGGAACACGGTGTCCTCTGAAACACCTATAGAGTGAATGAATCAGCCTGCTATTACAGCTCATCCTGATCGGCTGCAGGCCTGCGTAAAGCTTCTGCACAGGGTTGTCGCGTTGCGTAGCATCCAAGCAGGATGTACATATGGACTTTGTCAAGTCTTCACCAGTCACATGCTGCAAACCAGCGACGAGTCGCCTCTGCACTGGCGTGTTGGGCATGTGTACAGCAGCTTGCAGTAAAATATGTGTGCGTGTGGCTACGCAGTGAACAATTTCCAGTCCAAAACAGCCCTTTCACAGTAAACAACTCTCCGTTTTGGCTTCTTAGATTTGGACGGCTAATTAAAGGATCTTGGTTTTTCAAAACACTAGTCTCATGCAACAGAACTAAGACTATATTTTAGGCAGTAAAAGCTGAGATTGTTTTGTGGCGCATAGAGTTGCCAAACTTTAATAAAGTTGCCAAAGCATTATGTTGGGAACTTTGAGTCAACATACAAAGCTTGTCAAATGCATATTATGAGTTTATCTTGATGTACTGAATCAGGATTGTGGATATGGTATATGGATGCCACCCGCATTCATTTTGACTGATAACATATATACATAACATACAACCCCAAAGCATTTCTTTCCATAAGCATATAATTCATTATAAACGGCAAGCTTGATGAAGGAAAGACACTGTGTCTTCACATAAATGAAGAGTGCTTATGTGAAGGGATGTTGACTAATTGTCAGATACTGCTAAAGGTAAACAGATATTACTTACGAGCTTTATTTACGTAGGTTTAACGTTTGTTGCCGTCACTTCTCAAAGACTAAGAGCGGAAGAAAAAAAGAGTCAACAACACTGATTCATCAGGCTTGCTTTTTCATTTGAATCAACTTGTTTGCATTAATAACCCAAAGTACTGCTGTTCTTAAGAAACCTTCCTTTCCTTTTATCGGAAATGTTTGGGCGTCCTGGAAAGCTATTGTAAAGCTCTTTTGCCAAGTATCCTTCCGTAACATGCCCATGCCAGTAGACCGCTCTGTCTTTAATTCTTATTGACTCCAACAGTCACTGTGATAAATGCTATCCGGGTTCAGTGTTGGGTTTCTTGTAAACCGGATGAGGTTGCGCAATCAAGCAATAGCAAGAATAGGCGATTTTAATTACTCTTCACCTTTTTTTGTGCAGTCTGATCAGTAAAAGGGTTGCGTAAAATAATAGTAAATTTGCGTAATGTGAGTCATATGCTATACTTCAAGTCTTAGTTTTGTGTGAGATACAGACGGAACATGTACAACTTTATTCATTGAAAACATCCATAGCTCTTAGTTAATTAGTGTTTATTATAAAGGTAACAAATGTCTTTTGTGTAAGATTTCTTCAATGAATTGGTCATTTCACAAATCTGATGATTTTTTTTTTATCACATTTATCAACTATATATTTTTTTTCGTTTTAAAGCTTGGCAGTCCAATTCCCTATTTACCTTCATTAAATGTACAAGAGTTGCAAAGATATTCTTTAAAGAAAATCATAATTGATTTGACTTTTGGGTGACCTACCCCTTGAATCACAGAAGTTAAAACGTGGCCCTGAATCAAAAACCTGTGAACAAGACGCACTTTGTAAGCCATTGTTTACAGTATCTGCCATGTTAAACATGCATGGCTAGTGTTAGCGTGTAGTTTGTTTCTGCACTTCTGCGTCTTGCGTTGTGCTAATTACCAGTGTCATTTACCACGTTTGCGGTAGCATTCTTTCCATTGATATGTCATGGAATGGATCATCATGATGGGTTGGTCATGCAAGCAAATGCAAATAGACAAATGAGTAAACAGAACAGTGAACTCTGGGACAGGTTAATGTAACTTACGAAGCTCTGCCAAAAAATCAAAGACACTGGGATCTGGAATGTGAAACACTCTGCTCTTAGCCTTGTCCAAAGGGACAATTGGGTTCTTGTTGGACTTAAACTACAGAGCTGTGGTCCAAATTTGCAATCTCACAGGGCCCGCAATTCATGATGTGTCATTTGTTAAAGAACTGGGCAGCTCTGATGTCCAATAACAGCAAAGAACGTTCTAGTCTGTCTTCATAGACTAGAACATACTTCTCCAGAGACAGCACAGGAGGAGGAGACGGGCCTCCCATACAAAACTTAATGGGGAAATCATAAAACCTCAATGTGGCAGCAGCAGCAATGAAAATCCCGCCTGCAACTACAAGAGCCAATCAGACTTTTTTTCTACAGATTATTATTATGGTTTGGTGATGTAAGTTCCTCACTGAAGAAATGCATGATCCTCTATATAGCTGTACCATGTATACATATGTTTTAGAGGTTCCTGCTTTTGATTTTTTGGATCTCAGCATGTACTGTATAGTGTGGTCTTCTCCACAACAAGGTCATGAGTTCAACAGGAACACGCATATAGTGTTTGAATGCACTAAAACGCTATATTCGGATGGGAATAGTTTTCCTTATAGGTCGGGTAAATTAGTGTTTTATTATTTTATTTTATTTTACGAAAGAAGTCATTTATAGTAGTAGTAGTAGTAGTAATAATAATAATAATGCAATTTAAAACACCTGATTTCTATTTTAATATATAAAAAAAAATGAATCTGTCATTTCAGTCGTCAGTGTCACAGCATCCTTCAGAAATCATTATCACAGTTTAATATTTTTGTGGTAACCAAAGATTGTTTGATTAATATAAACACAATATAAATAAAAAAGACTGTATTTGTTTGAAATAGATTTTTTTGTAACACTATAACTGTTTTTACTGTCACCTTTGATCAGTTTAATGCTGAAAACTTAAGACTTGAAAAACGTATCCCGTTGGAATAATGCTTAAGGTGCTTTGAAATACCTGCCAAATATGTAAAAGTAAACATAAGCATGACATAATTATTTTGCAAAATATACCAAGTTGTTTTCAGTAACTGAGGAAAACAGGTGACAATATAAGTTACATAAAAATAGTTTAATTAGTTTTCATTGTGTTATTTGAGACAGATGTTTTACATTGGATTTCCAGAGGTGAATGTACTTAACATCAGTCCAAAGTTCTGGATGATGTTTGGATTTACAGGACATTTATCTTTTCCTCCAAAACAAATATTTAGTTTAAAATGATACTATGCCAGTCCACTGCAGCCCAGACACATGGAGATTATTGTAATACTCGCACAGAAAAAAAAGAGATGGATTTTCAAGGCAAGGCATACTGATAGCTGTTCATTTTTCCCTTTGTTGCATGAAAAACAAGAGTTACTGCATTATGTAAGCCTGACGGTGCATATGGAAATTTGTAACGTAGATGAGACACACCTTTCTATTACTTTAACTAGTAACAGTTATGTTACTAGAGCAGTCTGACAGACCATATCTGAGAGTAAAAGACCGGACTTGCATGAGAGAAATGTCTTGGCATGTTAAATGGATTGCAACAGTGTTTTGCATATCTGTTCTTAAATGGAATCCATTACGTAGGCATGTGGGCCTGTTATTTTAATTATTTTCTTTTCTTTATACATTTCTTTCGAGTTACTGGGCAAATGTCCGTAAGAGACATTCGAAGCACATTGAAATTCAAAAAGACGTTATCTTTCAGGTTTTAAGTGTTGCCATGGTCACCTGGGGAATCATGGGTGAGGGCCCATCGGGTGCTTTTTTTCCCCTCAATTAGTATTCTAGAATAAGTTCCTTCCCTTCAACATCCTGGCCAAGTGCAACTAGCAAAGGGTCACTTGTGTAGAACAGATTAAAGAATTATAGCGTGCACCATAAGCTGATCTAGATATAAGAAGCACATGTCAGCACTGTCAGCATTTTCACACATGTGATGGGAGACAGCTTTATAAGAGGATGAAAGTGGAGTTAATTCTTGTATATCTAAAGTATATCCACAATAATATGCAGCATGCCTAGAATATTTAAAATATAAATGTAAAAAAAATAACTTATGCATACAGATTTGAGAGAAAAACATATAACAAAATATATCGGTGCAAATCCAGAATGAGTGTTGCTTTGCATACTTCCACCTTGTCTTTTCATAAAAAGGCGTTGAAGGTAATTGTGTTTTGAATCTTGTACCTAAAGAACTGGGAGTACAGCCAAGTCCACTATCAGAGGAAACACAGCAGAACAACAGCTGTGAAAGCCCTCCCACCCCACCGCTTTCTCTTCCTCATTTTTTTTATTTCCCTGTTTCTGTGTGCACTCTCTCTCGCTCTCTGTCTTTCTAACGCTCACAGTCATCCAGATCTGAAAGAGACACAGGACATCCTTCAGATCAATTTTACGTTATATTACATCACATGTCCGTTTAGATCTTGACAAATGATATAATAGCACGAATCAGAAGAGAACTATATTTGTGCCACCCACACTTCAAACCATGGAAAAACTCTTAAGGATTAATCACGACATCAGCTCTCAAAGAATAGTAGTAACAACAACAATGGCAAAATAAAGAACACTTTGCCCATTTTTAACTCTTTTTACTTCCGTAATATGACATTTCCAAGTGAAACAGGATATTCAGGGAGCAAAACTCCAGAATGAGAACTTTTATATGATAAGATCTTTAAAAATGAGTATTACATGTCAGAATTGTTTCATCCCTGATACTAAAAAAAGTGCTTTGCTAGTTAGTATCGCAGTACATTAATAGAGCTGTTTTGTATAACACAACAGAGACAGAACAGAAATCTAAAAAAGATTAGTCAGTTTCAAAATGCATTGTTTAAAAAAAATAATAATAATAATAAAATGATATATGACCAAGGCCTTTTGTAAAATTAGGAATATAGGAATAAAACGTTCAAGTTGGCTTTGATTGTAAAAACCTGCAGGATAACACATTTAAGGTGCTTCATTTTGTTGGAGTCCATCAACTTTGTTTTCAAGAGAGCAAAAAGAGTAGTGAGGGTCTTGCACGGCAAAAACCACAACTTCCATGCCAGAGTCTATCACAGAATGTCTAATAATAGGGCCCATGTCAACCAGCTTCCTTGTTGTCCTCATTTGAGGGTCATGTAGAGTCTCTTCCTGTGGTCTGTTTACTTGGACAGAGTTTCTGAGAACCTGCTGGTGACCATGTTTATGTCACAGGGCCGTTTGAAGTGAGTCTGGCCTTAGAGGCTCCCCCACAGTCAGAAGAAGCGAGATTAATGTTTTCCAGGGTGTTGTGAGGACAGTGAAGAGAGTTCTGTTTAGCAACAGAGAGCGGCTCATAACAAACAACAGGGTGAAGGTATCCAGGTAGAAGTGACTCACCTTGTTATAATCCTGCAGGTACTGTCAGTGTCACACCAAACACCTTCGCTCATGCCAGAAATAGCGCCCGAGCCAGACAACAGGCAAACACTTGCAGACATGCAAAGCACGGAGCAGGGAGGAGCATAAGCAAAAGCACAGACGGGATGAGCTTAGTATGTAGACAATTGCTGAAGTGTTTGACCTTCACAATCTGTGCAACTCCGAACATAAGAAATGCTTTTAGGGCAACTGAAGGTGTTGGAGCACATTTCTGAAATGACAGCTATATTGCAGTCTGCTGTTTGACTTGAGGTTCTGCCTTTGTCATTTTGCAGCTTTAATTCCAGTCCTCGAGCTCTCCAAATGTGTTTTTGTCCCATGGTTGGGCTGTGCGTTGCGAGACGATAACCAAATCACTCCATGAAAATGTTAAAGTGCACCCAAAAATGAAAACTGTCACTCCCGATATTTTTAATGCGATTCATGTCCCTCCATTGACAGTCTTTGCAACTTACCACGTTGATGCTTTAAAAAGTTCATAAAGAGATCATAAAATTAATTCATATGAATTGAGTGGTTTAATACAAGTCTTCTGAAGAACATCGCTTCGTGAGTAACAGATTTAGTAGTCCTTTTATTCACATATAAAGGTTAATCAGCGCACACCTCAGTTACAGCAAACAGAAGCGCAAGCATGCTTGCTTGTCGTGTGAGAACCAATGAAGTTCATTCTTGTGTGTTATGTTAGAGCTTCCAAAAGAACCAGTGAGGTTTGTTCTTATGCATCAAGCAAGTACTGTTGAGCTTCTGTTTATGTTCACTGATCAATGTAAATATGTAAATTAAAGCCTAAATTAAATCTGTTCATCATGTAAAGTAATTGTGTCTCTTCAGAATTTGGACTAAACTGCTTGTTTCATATGGATTCGTCTTTTGGCCAAGTTAAACAGTATATTCAGGGAGGAAAATGGGTGGGACTTGATTTTTATATATTTTTTTAGCCTTTAGTTACACCTAAATTATCTAATAGCCCACCTGGAGTAAGTCTAAAGGGAAATATTGATGGGGAAAAATGAGATGGAAGACAATTATATTTCAATGCTTTTGCATTCGCTTGAAAAACGTTGCATTCCCTCAGAAACCTCGCATTCACTCCCTCAAGAAAAGGATGTGATGATACAATAACAACTGTTTTTAAATGCTTTTATGGGCAAGTTCCTCTAGGGAACGCAGTACTTAGAGAATAGAGAACCCAAAGGTTTTGCAAGCAAATGCAAAGTTTCTTGGGATACTCAAGTTTTGTGAGTGAGTGCAAAAACATTTCATTACCATTTTTCCTCCATCTCATATTTTTTTTCCCATCACTGTGTCCCTTTGAAGGCTCTGTAACTAAGTGTCGTCAGAAGAAAAGGAAAGTTGTCTCAGAGAAGGAGCAGGTTATTTCATTTTGATTAATGATTACAAGGACTCTTTTTATGAAGAATACCTTGCATGGATGAATCATTCACAATAACACTAGGAACATGCATCAAAGATGTAAATGTGGTCAAGTCTTATTTTATGTCGAGTATGCACTGAGAAAAACAGAGTTCATGTTCAAACACATTATGTGTTAACACCTTTAAAAATAACTCGAAACAGAACAAATCTAGATGCAGCTGGTGTTTTAAAACGACTTTCTGCACTTCTGCATTACTCTGGGTGTGGCAGTTGACTTGGTTCATTGTTATGTAAAACCATGTCTGTGTGCCTGCATATCTGAAAATAATAAAGAAAGTGATTCATATTTTAAATATGAATAAAGGCCATACAGAGATATCCTTCACTGCTTCTGATCTTTAGCGTTGTGCCATATATTGGAGCTAATCACTCCTATCAAGTCATATTTTTTATTAAATATTTAATAATATATAAAAAAAATCATGGACAGTGACTTAGAGAGAGAAAGTAAAACTGTGTGCAAATACACTGAACTTGCTTTTACCCTTTGTGTTTGCATTAGATTGAAACAGGCTTTCTATTAACTGTCTTGTTTTTACAGTGACTAAGAACTGCAAACAATGTCTTGAAAGACATTCTTGACAGCATTGATCCGCTTCAATCTCAGTATTTGGAGTTTGCAGAGTAGAGTCAAACGGTTGCATGCAGATACAGTCTTTCAACACGCACTATTGGCACATTATGGAGCAAATGAAAGTTGTGCCACTTTTGCACACTCTAAAAATCTGTGTGTTATTCAATAACTATCTGCAATCCAATTTAGTCAAGCACACTATCCGAATTTTATAGCTAACTGAGTTGCCTGTATTGCTATACAGTCGCAATAAAGTACAGCAGACTGCGTCAGTCTGGCCAATAGGCGGCCTCATCGAAGTTCAGAAGCCGTGTAACATGCTTTTGCATAGCAGCATATGGCCTCTACCTCCCCTGAGTGCTCTGAACATCGCGTGTTTTTGCAAAAGTGGCTGCATGCCAGCATATCAGCATTCTTTGGACAACTTTCTCAAGTCTGACTAGGCTTCTAGATTGTTTTGGAGATATGCTGACAGCTAATTGGCTCAAACGCTGCCTACGTGTAAGAAGCCTGCACATCAGATAAAAACATGTCTGCACCGTTTAGTTGACCTACGTATTTTTGTCCGGTTGGTTGATTTTGATCAGAGCTTTTACGTCACCGCCTCTGTTACCTGCTCATGTATCATCTTTCAGTTCATACCTTTAAACGATTTAATCCTTTTGTGCGGAGAAGATTAAGAATGCACAAAGCCTCAAGATAACACATTTTCATTCTGCAGAGGTAATTGCTTGAATGCACATACATAACCGTACGCAAGTGCACAAACACCAGTACTCAGGCGGCGGTTATGGCTCAAGGTGAACAAGGTTACTCTATTTCTGGGAAATTCCTTTCTTAGCTAGGATCCATTCAAGATGAAGACAGAGGAATGAGTTTGGGGCAGTGAGTTTGAGGCGGCCCAGGTGCTGTAAATCTTCGCTGCCTGGCTGCCAGCTTTATCCAGCCAACACATGGATCTCATCCGGCCTGATATAGACTGAGAGGGGGAGGATTTTGTGTGGATTTCTCTTGTCTGTTTGTGTATATCTTCAAATGTGCTGTGATGACAACATGTGTGCGAGCTAACACTATTTCTTGACCTTTGCTCCTGTTCCTTAGTTATTTAGACATCAGTGTTTGCCTTAAGGTTTGTGGTTCAATTGTGTCAAAGGCATGTTGCCTGTGTTGTCTTTGGAAACCATCCGATGACAATATCATATGATTTAGTGCAGATAATACCATGCAATAAAGTAAATAATGAAAGATTGTTCTCAGTACTCATTTAATGAATACAGACGCTTTGGATGATTTATGGTGCCCTTTTATTGCACAGATTAACACAATTATGTTTTAAATGGATTTACTTTTGTTTTCAAGCCTCATTGGTCGCAGAGAATACAAACAGGCACTTCCCTAGCCAACAGACACTGAAGTGTACCTGATCAAATAAATTAGTACTGCTCCAGACACGCACGTTTTGTTTTCAGTTGAGATGAGATGCACTAATAAATGGATTTAGCAGGAGGCCCGTTGCCAGGCTCATTGTTTTGATGCCAGCTGATCTACGTTAAAGCGGATGTAATGACCGCGCTCTGACATCAGATGCTTTATGCTCCACCCTCCTCCTGGCATGTCCACTTATCTTCTGAGGCCAGAACACTGGAGCTTCACTTGCATTGCTGCCACTTTGCAGGCAGGGAAGTCTCTGTCTCTGTGGCTCACGTCAGACCACCATCAGACACTTTCTACAGCTCTCACCTCCTCAAGAGCTTTACAAACAAATAATGCTTAGTTTAGTGAGATTATGATGATGATGACCATTCAAAAGTTTGGAGTCTGTAATGTTTTTGAAAGTCACTTATACTCATCAAGGTTGTATTTATTCAAGGAAAAATACAGTAAAAACAGTAATATTAAAAATTACTACAATTTAACATGTAATCGATTTTCTATTTAACTATTTTAAAATGTGATTTAGTCATGTGATGACAAAGTAAATTTTCAGGCATCATAAATCCAGTCTGCAGTTGGAACATGATCCTTCGAAAACGTTGCTAATATGCTGATTTGCTTAAGAAGATTTCTTATATTATCAATGCTGAAAACAGATGTACGGCTTTATACTTTTGGGGAAAAGGTGATAAAAAAATGTTTGTAACTTATATGTCTTTACTGTCACTGTTGTTTAATTTAGCATCCTTGAAAATAAATAAAAAATAATGTATTTAATATAAAATTAATTTAATTATATAAGATTAAAAACATACACAAGTTGTTTTCTGTGGGTGTAACTTTAGAATAATATCACATGAAATTGAAAACCTAAAACAAGTTTGTATTGTAGACAGTACAATTACAATGATGACGTCAATGCTGACTTTAATTATAGTAATTATTTTGAATACGTGTAAAACCACTGATGTTGGAAAAACATTGACGGAACATATACAGAAGACTTATATTAATACATTTTTATGATTTCACTGCTGTAGAAGAACTGCTGCATTGACAATGATTTCGTGACTTGGCTGTCGACTGGGTACATAAGCCTTCTGGGGCACACAAGACCCACTTTCTGAGGGAAGGTGCTCTTCCTCATTGCCGAGCCCGTGGGAGGTCACGGCCCAGCGAGAGGCATTGATTAGTATGACCTGTGAGCAGCCGTGCAAGAGTAAAGCGCTCTGACGGCTCTCTGCACAAATCAATGCATTATTAATTAAGAGTGTGTGCAGCAGTACAGCCACATCTGGTGTGATCTCTTTTCATGTCTGCACAGCAGGGGCCTCTTGAACACGTGGATCATTGGTACATACCGTACAGAGCTGAAGACCGATCCATTCATAGTTTCACCATATCATATTTGTATGAGAAATTAGAATAATCACTTCGAGACTGCTTGTATTTACACATCCCACTATACCAATTTGTAAATGCATGAATGGAAATGGAGGTTTTATTCAACGTAACCTTGGGACTAATGTTCTGAGGTTATGATTATATTAATAATGATGACACTTGCGTCATCAGAGCGCTCTCTCCTTTTGCTGCTTGAATATCTATGACAGACTAATTAGAGCAATTTAATATAACTGCACAAACTGCAGAACAGCCATTTTTGTTGGACCAAAGGTTCTCCCACTGGACTCCATTACTTTGATTTGAAATCACATCTTGCACATTTTGTGAAAAGGACACAATCTTCTTGAACATTTTGTCAGTCTGTGTTACTCTAGTTTATTGCTGGGACAATGATATTCATAGATTTATGCCAAGAAACATTTTTTTGGAAGCAGTCAAGACTAGCCAGTTTGTTTCTCCAACAATGCATCATACTGCACCCCAGACCGACACAGAATCATTGGCTCATGCATGACTTCAGGCCAGGACTATCTGTTTGACGAAAGATGGGTGGGAAAGATGCAAAAGGGCAGAAGATGAGTGTTTAGGATTTTAGGAATTTCATTTAGTGACTTTACCTTTAACACCAGTTTGCTGTTATCAACACTCCCATTTAGAGTAAGACTGACATAACAGAACATTTCTCTCCCCTAATTCATATGTGACTCCTGCATTTCATACTTTAACATGCACTTTCCATGCATTAGTCAGATTGATGCAATTAGTTATGCAATTTGAAAATGGAGACATGGAACAGACAAATCATTTCCATAACATTGTGTATGCACAGTAATAAGACTGCAAAGTGCATTCAAGAGAATCAAATATTGCGTTACATAATATTTAACTGCTCCAATCAACAAATAAATATGAAATTATGTAGCTAAAACACTACAGTTCAAAATCAGCATATTAGAATGATTTCTCTGAAGGATCATGTGAGACTGAAAACTGGAGTAATGATGCTGAAAAATCAGCTTTATCATCACATGAGTAAATTACATGTATCTATACCAATATTTGAGTAATCCAGGATGAGCCCAGCATTGTTGTTCCTTGTGAATCTGAAAATAAATAAATGCAAGACCATAAAACAGGAGAGGGCAGTAGATTCTCTTTAGTGGGTAAAGACAGATGAGTGCATTTGCTGAGCTGACACAGAACTCAAGCATGTGTAAATATCCAGCAGGAATAGGGGCATTGAATGTCCGCAACTGCCTCAAGTGTATTACAGACTCGGGCTTTCTGTCATGAAAAAATGAGATCTTTAGTAGAGACTGCGCAGAATTTCCATGAGGCCGTTGGAAACAGAGTAACCACAGGTGTTAGTATAACCCATAGGCACTGCAGTCCACACTGAGTCTTGTCTAGACAGATAACAAAGCAACAAAGAGGGTCGGATATGTGACACACCTGGGCTGTAAAGGTACAGCACCTGCCAATACTTGCTTTATGATTACAGGTGGTTTTATAACTGTTCAAATGTGGTCTTATGTAAGCAGCTCCTCCATGCACAATGATAATATTGCCACTGACATTCTGACCGTTCCTAATTGCTCAGTCAGCCAATGCACAAAACTCAGAGCATGAGTGATGTAATGACTTGTTTTGCACCTCATTTCATCCCATGCCAGTGGGAGCGTGCATTCACGAGCATTGCACAGGACCGCAATCAAACCGATGCTACCAATCAAAAGGTAGATTATTTGGATTTTAGATTATGCATTTATTTTAAAAGAAATAACTTTTACTCAGCAAGGATGCATTCAATTAAACATGACAGTTAAGACATTTATAATGCTACAAAATAATACTCAAAAAAGGGAAAAACAAGCAAAAAAGTACCTACTCGCACATCTTGTTCAAAAGGAAGGTTTAACTTCTGGAACATGAAAATGATTTAGTTTACAGATGCCAACAAACAAGCGCCTTATTTGCCCACAGGCTGACCTGAATTATGTCTGTAAGAATTACTCATGCGTTCTTGACTCAGGCAATCAGACAATTTAATGTATCCAGCGAATTAAAGTAATGGATGCCTAATCTCGTTTTACATAACACATTGCATGCACATCTCCTGTACCAACATGTTTTATGTAGGCAAACAAACACCCAGCCATACGCTGCACGCACAGCAAAACTGCTTTGTTGCATTTCAGACTGTCAGACGCACAAAACAAAGCTGTCTGCTGAGAAATGAGCACGCTACATACATAAAAGTTGAAACATGTCTTTTCTCTTCCAACAAAAGGGAACTTAAACTTTAAAAACACATACCATAAATACACATGGAAAATTCGAAATGGAAATTTAACATCATCTCTAATGAATATTCTAGGAAATTCCTGATTGCAACAGTGAGACTTCATTTGTATGGCATTGTCATTTTGTTGACTTTAATAATTTATCATCCTCTGAATATTCTGCTCTCAATCTTGTCGCAATGAGAGTCACTAATCGATCTTGCCATGTGCAAAACAGAAATTCTGGGTATTTGTCT
Organism: Sinocyclocheilus anophthalmus; assembly: GCA_018155175.1. Lineage (NCBI taxonomy): Eukaryota > Metazoa > Chordata > Actinopteri > Cypriniformes > Cyprinidae > Sinocyclocheilus > Sinocyclocheilus anophthalmus. The sequence goes on along the minus strand of JADLZN010010791.1, from coordinate 113,292 downwards.
CAAGAGAACAGTCAGAGAGAGAACGAAGGGGAAAAAGACACAATATCATTGCATGTCCACCTCCCTCCCATCCAGCTGAGAGAATGGGACATTTTTACTCCATCCACACTGCTGATCTCAGGCTGCGTCTGCAGTTAAGTGAGCAACGACCATGAGTTTGCTACCTTTCTACTCACCTAGTCTATTTAAGAAGGGGTAAGTGTAAGAATAATGGAGTTCTGTGAGTGTATCATTACTACTGACAGCTGACAGATTAATTGTGAAGGTGTGAACGTGAGTGAGTGCAGTTAGTCTCGTTTAACCACTCAAACAGTCTTGCTCTACAAGGTGTAAAAATTGTTACGTTTCAGTCAGCGAAGTGCGTGACAGTGTTTATCATCTGCTGTGGATCATGTTAGAAAGTAATCACAGATGGGTTATGCACATCTTGCATAACTTGTTTTTGTAGGATACAAAGTCAAGAGTTTACACTGTAGATGGTGTTATTTACATATTTGATTCATAAGTATGGTGAAGGTCTCTCTCTAGCTGTCCTCCCAAGTAAACTAGATTGAATTTTTTGACTTAATAAGCAGCAACTATTCACGGAATGCAAACTTGACGGACTGAAAATGTGTCATTCCACACATTCCCTAGTTATAATTATTGGTGTGTCCCTACGTATGCAAATGCTAACCAAGTTTACCAAGTATGGTTAGGTGTGCTTTGTGGGTTTTTAGTAAATCAAGTTTAACTTGTTGCATTAGGGGTTCAAGCATAAATAATTAGCGTTTCTGAACTAAACCTATAATATATACATTAAGACCGGTCTTAAAGTTTCCAAACTGTGTAGAAGCAGTGTAAAGGATTTGTTTATCGGAGCGAGTCTAGGACAGCTCCACCCTGGCCATGGTGACAGACGGAGACATACTGTACCATGGCACATCTGTGTTTACTGTGATGTGCAGGGTTTTTTTAGGAGTGGCAGCTGAATGAAGCATCTGCTTGCTCATCTCGCTGCATCACAACAATGCATTATTCCATTAACTATTAATGCATTATTTATCCAATCCCAAACAAGTTTTAAGTACATCCTAGTTCCACTGGAATGTAATGTATGCAGTTTTTTCTTTGTTCAAAAGGCTGGTTGTCCTCGTTTTGTCACGTCAAGCCACTAAAATGAATACTATTACCTTACAGTAAATCTGCAGAACAGGAAGGTTTTGTTGACACTTAATTATCTGCAGACCTTCAGCAAGATACATATTTCTTTAAATTAAGAGGGCACTTCATGGTCTTTCCCCCTTCATCTGTGGTACGATTATCATTTCATACAGTACAAACTGTACAAGCGCTTGCCAATTACCGTTACTACAGCTCACCAGGAGTTCAGCATCTGTCAAACGAGAAGACGTTAACTTCCTTCTGGGGTGTCCCTGTGAAATCTAATCTGGCAGCATGACTAACTCTGCATGAAATGGAAAGTGACAGCACTAGGGTCACTAATTTGTGCTTTTCTGTGAAATCTCATTAGGTGGATCAACTTTAAGCCGTCACCTTTTCAAAGGGCTTCACTGGGATCTAGACAAATTCTTACTCCACTCAGAAAAGATGATAGATTGTAGTGAAAGAGTTGATAATGTGCATATAGAATGCATTTTCATAACATTGCAGAAACTTTGTGTAACGTTGCTAGCACATGCCATCCCTAAGAAAGAAAGAAAGAAAGAGGGATAGAGAAATTTGAGATTCCAGTTTTGCTTTTTTTTCATAATAATTAAGAATTTAAATAATGTCATATCTTTAAGTAATAATCTAAATATTTTAATGCCACCTTACCTAATGCATAACGTACACATACATACATTTTTGTGAGACTTTTTAAAAGTTGAAATAATTTGTAGTGAGGTAGAAGTGTATTCATTTTGTCTTGTTCCCATTAATTTGTTTTAATGCTGACATTTTTAAGTCTTTTTTTGTAAGCTGGGGATGTTACATTAAGGTTTGGTTTTGTTATAATTGTATTTACATTTTCAGTCAGGTAAGTATACTAGAAGGATTCTAAATTTGATTCATTGTATGGTGTGTTTTCTATGCCTTAAAACATTTTTATATCACTGGAGCATTGTAAAATTTCGTATGAGCTAAAATAAACTAACGGACCATTTAACACCTAGTTTGTTTACATTCTGTGCGGGCAAAATGTGCAAAAAACAGCTTATTGACTAATATCCAAGTGTTGAAGCATCAGATGACTTCGATCCCAGCCTTCAGGTTGAGCACATCGGTCATAAACAGTTTGCCCAGTAGAGGCACTAAAGGCTGAAGCTAAACACTGTGGACCTACTGTGAGAAAAATCTATTGTTTAAACTCATTTCCAGTGTTGCCAACCTAGCAATTTTGTTGCTAAATTTAGCAACTTTTCAGACTACCCTAGCAACTTTTTCTTCCAAAAGCACCTAGCAACAAATTTAGCAATTTAAAAAATGTATTTGGCAACTTTTAGCAACTTTTGATAAGGACTCAGACAATAAAAAGGCACACATTTTCCATCCAAATGACACAAAAAGAGGAAACCACAGATGCCTAGCAGTACACACATCAAGAGTATCGAGTTAGCTGATATTTGCAATTGTTCAATTTAATAATAATAATTGAATAATTTGATAATTGAATATTTGTTCATTTATGATACACTTTGTTAGTAGCTTGTACCTGCGATTGTTGATCAGTTAGTACACTAAGAAAAATGGAAAATCTTTCAGGACATTATCCATCATCCGTTGTAACTCTGTAACCCAAAAACACAATGCGTAATTCAAAATGCAGGTAAAAAAACCATTACAGAAAATTATTTTATATTAACATAGTAGATTGTGCCTTATTTTTACAGACTTTTCTTAGAGTGTAGCATACTAACTAACTACTAACACACTGCTTAAAGCATAATTGTTGAGAATGTGTAGAATTACTAGTTTACTAGCTACTAAAAAAACTGAAATTGTAATCATTCAGAAACGTGTACGTTTTCAATAATTCAATGTATTTAAAAATACAGTTATTTATATTTTAATATTATATCATGCATGTTATTTTAAATCTAAATTGACATATATAATTTTTTTTTTTGCCGAGATTTGATGATGTGACAATTTGAGCAATGACATCACAACATCATTTAGCAACTTTTAGCAACAAACCGACCTTCCTTTAGTAACTCTCTCTGAAAATTAGTTGGCAACACTGCTCATTTCCCATCCAATTCCCAAACTGTCTTGTGTATGAGCTGTCAGCTGCACAACTGTAAACTTATGAAGACCTGGAGGCATAGATTGTGTAATTTTAGCCACTCTAATAAACTGATCACTGATTTTCACCATGTAACAAATTACTGAGGGTTATAGGTACATGTTGTTCATCAGTGACACTAATGTTACCTGGACAACACAAATGCATTCTGGTGGACTATCTATTTCACGAGGCTTGTCATAAATCGCCAAAACGTATCACTTATCAAAACATGATGCAACGGTCACTTGTTAATGTGTTTTGAAGGTCTGTCCTGCGGCTGGCTGCCGCTGCATGCTCTTTGAGCGAGTTCAGTGAGAGGGCAGGAAGACAACCTATGCCACAAGCCTCATTTGAATAATATATGCACGCGTCATGTGACGTCACGCGCCGAGTATAAAAGCCCCGCTGCGGCAGAAATAGCATCACTAGCCGACAGTGTTTCTCCGAAACCGCTCCTAGTTCTTTCATAGTGCCCGGCTTCTCTGTTCTCTCTCGCAACAGAGCAACGAAGCAAAACAACCAGGATTTTAAACTCGTGTCCAAACAAGTCGCAAACGTGGCGAGAAGTATTATTCAGACGGGTCTTGTCCTCAACATGAGCACGGAGATGTTCAAAACGCCAATGGAGCTCGCAGTCTATCAGCTGCACAATTTCTCCATCTCCTTCTTCTCGTCCTTCCTAGGAGGGGATGTAGTATCAGTCAAACTAGACAACAGGTAGGCCGATTTTATGGGATTATAGGATGTATATATATATTTTTTGACAGTCGATAGGAATTACGGTATATCGCGGACTTCGCTCGGTTCACCGCGCTTCGATTAAAAGAGCTTGTTTACTACTGCAGTGGTGCTGAGCTGCGTTCTAATACCTTGTTTCTTTGTCTTTTGCAGTGCCTCTGGCGCAAGCGTTGTGGCAATTGACAACAAGATCGAACAAGCAATGGTAAGTCGTTTTAACATCACCATCAGATCCCTACTAGAATGAGCTCACGACTGTAGAAGTGCAGTGGAAAGTATCTAGTTTCTGTGTAGGTTGTAACCAGAGCTGTGGCACGCTCTAGAGCTGCTGCATCTACCTTCATTGCCTGTGCTTTGTTGGCCCACCTGCAGTAAAAGTCAAAGGTCACCATACAACAAAACATGCACCCTTTTGTTTAAACCATGTCTTTGTTTTACCCGGTTTCACCCCTCTAGTGACATCTGCAACCACATTTTTACCAAAGGTCTTAATGTATCGTTCATTAAAATGTATTAAATATTAATATATAGGTAACAATCAGATCAATAACTACCATGTTCAGTACAAATCATTTTTAAACGGTCATTTGTTAGTGTTTTAAGATTGCTCGTACAGTATATAAATCATGCTCACAATGTAAATATTAGTTAATCCAGAGCCACACTTGAATAACTTGACCGTAGATTAGGATGTTGGAAAATGCAACTAAAATAAAGAGAAACATGCATTTATTTTTAGATTATGATTTTCATTTTAGTAAAAGTGTTTTTTTTTTTTTTTTTAAACCCATTTAATCCTCCTAGTTAGTAACCAATTAGTACAGACTATTTTCATTTATTTATATTTAACTGTAAATTTAAAGTGCAGATCCAAAGCAACCATATCTTGTACACAATCTTATTTTTTAATATATTAAGATTGCACACCTACAATATATAAATCATGCTCGATAGATGTAAATATTTGGTAATCCAGAGCCTATTTGCATATTTAACATGATTCACATTAAAAAATGCTAAATTTAAGTAGAAAATTAGAACCATGCATTCATTCTTGAATTGATTCTCTTTCCCCCTCAAAAAAGGTAAAATGAATAATTGGAACATAATGTACAGTCAGCTGGTCAGTATTGTAAAACAGACCCTGATGGTGAGATCAGGACCCCTAAAAAATAACACGTAGTTTATTTCATTGGACTATTCAAGGAGTAAAATTTGGATGTTTGTTCTTAACCTCATTCTACTCAATTCATGCATTACAGTGTAAACGGATCAGTTGCATTGTACTTGATGTCTTGTTGTGATCATGGAAACTCAACTCTCTCATATTTTTTTCCTCACAGGATCTTGTGAAGAATCACTTAATGTATGCAGTCAGGGAGGAAGTTGAGATCTTGAAAGAGCAGATCAAGGAACTGGCAGAGAAGAACAACCAGTTGGAGCGTGAGAACAGCCTGCTGAAGAACCTGGCGAGCCCAGAGCAGCTGGAGAAGTTTCAGTCACGTTTGCCCTCAGACTCCAGCCTCCCCCTGGAGCCTCTGGAGCTGGGGTCCCCCGAGGACGGCGAGCAGCAGTACAACAGCACGGGATCTGCTGTATAAGTGGCTCTGCCATGGGGCGGGCAGAGCCACAGCTCTCACCTGAAATAGACCTCCAAATATGCAACTTCAAGATGAAGCTGGCTGTACAGATGAAAACCTGACCTGAAATGAAAGCATTGCGACAAGTGGCCTAGTTCAGTAATATCTGACAATCTCTTTGGACTAACGCGGAAAAGAGAGAGTGATGTAGATGTCCGAGGTTACTGTACAACGGGACTGACGTGCCCCTTGTTAGGAAGGGGGCCCAGCCTTGCTTTCCTTTGGTCCCTCTCACGAAGAGACGGAGAGTGGTTTGCCTGATGGAGCTGGCAGAGAGCGCATCTTTGGCCTATCCAAGTCAAGCCAAGGAAATGTATACGTCCCTGCGAGACGCCCCCACAGCTCCACCTGACGCAAGCTATACGGGACTCACTTCATGCCCTCCATTGATCCCTAGTGCTGTGGACATTTCTTAGCTCCCGTGGTTAAGGACGTTCGAGACGAACCTGTACGGAGCGCTGGTCCTCTCGTCCACAGTGGTGACTCCTGCCATATGATTTGTATAGCATCGCTTGTATCTCTGCAGATGGGGCCTGCTGCTTATGGGGATTATTGCTTGTTTGTGTTGTGAAACGGAACAAAATCAACTTGTTTATATGGGCTATGTGTAAAAAATGATGTTTTTCTTATTGTGGGAATGAAAATCTGTTGCATAGTTCTGTAAATCAGCGACTGATGTAAAGAGAAATGTTCTGAAACGGAGGCTGCGAATGTTCTGCTGACATGTCGAACATCTGTTCTGTTGACCTTCTATGCCAACCAACTACCAGGCACAACGGTGTCTGAAGAGGGCCACATGTTTTCGAATGAACTTTGTATTTTCTAACTACCAAAGACTTGCCTAATACTCACAAGCCAACAGGACCATGTGGAACTTTTCACAGGGAGAAGTTTTTTTTGACCGCAGTCTTTTTGAAACATGGGTATTGTTGCCTCATTGTGTCCAATTTTTTATTTTTTATTTTTACAAATTATGGATGCAAAATGCACATTGCAATAAACCTTATGTTTACACTAAATATGACGCTCGGGTCTTTTCTTTTTCTTCATGTAGGACAAGGACATTTCTCCAGTTTTAGACTGAAATGGTAGCTCACATGAATACATATGACCTCTAACATTTTAGATAAGATAAAAATTCCAACTTTAAATGTTAATTATGAAGTTGGCACGATCTTGATTGGCTTTAATATAGGTTTGAGATGAAGTGTTTGATACCAGGAGTAAAGTTCATGCATTTTTATACAATAAAAATAAGGTACAGTTAGCCAGGCAAAATAGGCCCCGCTGATGAGAACAGCACCCCTAACAAATGGCATGCAGTTTATTTCACTGGGCTATAGAAGGAGTAAAATACAAGTGCTCAATTAGATGGGCAAAAATGGATTTAATGCAGTTCATGGCAGCCTCATTCTACTGAATTCATGCATTACGGTGCATGCATTTTTCTATAATTAACTTTAAGTAGAACATAATGTACACTTAGCCAGGCAAAATAAGCCCCAACGGTGAGAAGTTTATGCAGTTCTCAGCCTCATTCCACTGAATTCATGCATTACAGTGCAAACACATGAGTTAGCACTGGTAGTTCACATGAATGCTCATGACTTCTGTAACATTTTAGATAAATTGCCATCAGATTATTCATATCCATAAAAATTCCAACTTCGATATAAAATTGGCATAATCTTCATTGGCCTTAATATGGGATTTTGATAAAGTGTTTGATATCAGGAGTAAAGTCCATGACGATAAGGTCTTCACGATGCAATTATTTAGCCCAATATTGTCCCCTTAGTATGCATGGTAGTTTATGATTGACATTTACTATTCAAATATACAGTGGCATCTCTCACTGCTCACATTTTATTACATGCAATGAAATCTCTTTATAGGAATAATCAAATTCTTTTAGGTAATTACATATATATAAAGATACAGTAAATGTCATTGACTTCAGTGAGCTCTGCATCATGTGCATGATTAAAAACTATACATAGTTTGATCTTTCCACTGAATTGTACATTTTTTTAAATATACGTGGAGACAGGGTTTAATAGATCTAGAGGTAATTTCATAATGGCTACTGTGCTGTAGTAATCCAGAAGGCTTTGAGAAAACAGAGCTGGCGTGTGAAACCCTCATCTTTCTCTCCTTAGGAAAGCCAGGCTCAGTGTAACTCAAGCCTCTGAGAGGTCCCTGGGGTAAAACTTCTACGTAAGACCCAGATTTCAGTATTTCTGCAGAAGTTCCGATAAGGTAAACAGTAATAAAGTAGATTCAAAGGATATGCAGATCTAGCGAGTTGCGTCCACTGTGTCCTATCGCAAATGGGTGGAGGCTTAAAAGGAAATGACTTCTGAAAATATCAGAATCCAAATGCGCTCATATCTGAGGTTTCATTAATGTTTTATTGCCACTAATAAAAGCAAGATCTACATGCCATCAAACTAAAATCCCTTGACTTGTACTGAACATCTATATAGCACAAAGGCAGACAATTTGATTCCAAAGTGAATAGACAAACCACACATTAAATATAAATTAATAACTATTTGTGAAGTTTGTGAATATGAAGATTCATACTTTAAGGATGTTATTTCATTGGGTAATAATGCATCTGTCTTTTGGCAAATAACTAAACCAATGAACTATAATAATAAAAATAGTAATTTATGTGGTATATTTGACTGGGCTAAACAACCATGGACACTGACATAGACAAATGAATAAATATTAGTAAAGTTTACATCAATGTGAAGACTCATGCTTTGATGTTATTTCATTCTGTAATAGTCAATTTAAGTGTCTTTTGGTATATAACTAAGCAACAAATAAAATGAAATTAAATGAAATTAAATAAAACTTTTTTCATGGTATTTTTGACTGGGTCAAAACAACCTGGTGTAAAAACCTGTTCAATGGAATTCACTGGTGATTTGGCATTTGCTCTTCTTCCCAAAACAGCTGCAAGACCTCTGCTGTTATGCAACTCCCAAACATCTGTTTCAGTTTGGTGTAGTGGGCGGCTTTCTATGTCAAGGCCTGGTGAAATGTAGCCGGCTTTGCATGCGAGCGAGTTACAGTGCACTGAGAATTGTACTTGTTTGTCCTCTCATGTAAATATAGGCTCACAGTAGGCTGTTTGTGCCATTTTTCAGCAGAGTGACATTATTTCCCACGCCTCAGATCTAATACCCTGTTGTGGAAAGTTATTGAGTGTGATCCGCCGTGTAAACGTTGTTACCTCATTCTCACGTTATACAAACAGCCTCCCTCTCGCTCCCAGGTGCATCCTGTAGAGACAGAATCAAACGTGACAGATGTTTACTTCGGGAATTTTTTTTGTCGATCCTTTAGAAGAAAGTTGACAGTATAAATAGACAAAGTCATAATGAGCTGAAAGTGTTTACTACTTTTATGGAGTGCACCGACTGGTGTTCAGCTCCCAAATAAACTAATTAAAAATATTACTTTAAATTAAATCACAGCATCCAAAGTCCAATCCAAATGAATACATAAAAGAGTTACTATAAACTATATAATTCATATAAAAAAGGCTATATAAAAATGCATTTGAAAATCATTAATATCCTCCCTTGCAATGGAATACAAGAATCATTGTATAATGATTCTAGGGCAGTGCTAGGCATATGGTCAAGCTGCTTCTGACATACAAGGCAAACAAATGCATGACCCATTGTTCAACTAGGGTTGCATGTAAGTCATAACCACAGACATGTAAAAAATTTCCATTGTACAATTACAAACCACATTTTCAGATTCTTTGTGATGTGACAGCAAGATTTACGTTTGTGTATGTACTGACTCATGAACTTTTGTAGTCAGTATGCATATAATATCTCATATATTGAATCTTTCTCCAATTATTTGGGGTGTTTCATCTCAGTATTTACCCTAGCCGGCCTAACCCAAATAATTTTGATCTCAAGTGTCTTATGATTTAATATCGACCTGTCATACTTCAAATATAATCTTTTGAATGGTCTCACTGTTTTGCAAAAGCAGTAAACAGTGAATAGTTGGAGACTAATGAGTTTAATTTGTCTCCAAGAATAATATACGACAAAGTTCTGTTTATTCCCATAAACATACACAACTATCTATCAAGACAGAGCATTTTGTGTTCACAAGACCAATGGTCTGTTTATTTGAGGTAAGCCACTACGCTCTTGTTTTTACACGGGTGTGGGAATGTGATAAGTTTACCGCACTCCACCTATAGAAAGAGGATTTGGAAAGCAACACTAGTTACTTTCACACGACCATAAAAGGATGTTGCCTCACAAACATAACTGGGTGGTAGTTCCTCCCTAAAACGTTGTACTAATCCCAGGGCTGGTGCAAGAGGTCAAATATACCAAGCAGAAGTTGCCCAATGACTCTTGCCCTTCACGGGTGATTGGCTTGAGCACACAAAACATATGTTTGCTAGTTCCTCAGCTTGATGAGTTGTAAATGATAAGTGTGTAAAAATAGCAAGAAAGATCCTGCAACTTTATCTGAATGGCTTTTATTAAGCTCTCCTCAAAAAGAGACCCTTTGTAAGCGGCTGAAGGGAAGGTGCTCTTATTTAACAGTGCTGGAATTCTTCCTAGACACATGAGATCGGAGAAGAACTGTGTCCGTCTTTCCCCAGGGGTTTGGAAAACACTGTGAATCGCTGTCTGTGTGAGAGGTTTGCTCCTCTGTGGTACCAGCCTCGCAAGGAATGTGCCTGGAACATCTTATTCTGACCAAGTGGGGCAGAACAAAGGCCACCAGCATGAGGCTGAGGATTTCAGAGGAAAGCCTTGAATTCAGAGTCCTACCATGGGACAAGCACAGCTTGTTTTCTAGCACTGACATGTGTCATGGGGGAAATTGAGGCATCCTTATTACATAACCTGAATTTTTCCTGATGAGCCTTGAGTACTTCGAAATTGTTGGGCTTCTGAGACTTGTTTTTTTTATTTGACTAAAGATATTATGTATTACGACATGACAACTTCCAATTAACTCCTCGGATAAACTGCTCAGGAGTGGGTGATATGAGAAATGTTTAACCCTGTTGTTTATATGCATGACCATTTCAGTCATACACATCACCAAACAGTAATTAAGCTTGTCACGACACTTCATAACTCCTAATATCACCTACATCAACTTATACAACTATATCTATTTTTACCCAGGTACATGCAGTATACCTGGTTAAGCAGTATGTGCTATATAGCAAATATTAACTGCTTGATTGTTATATAATCGCAAAATGTAAACTATTGCACAGCTCTATATATAAAGTTGTATATACATCCACTTACAGTAGCAAACCTCAACTCCCTGATTTTTTTTCTTCGCAAAATGTAACTATATTATACTCCAGCTCTTTATATAAAGTTGGATATTTACTCGTGTGGGGTGATGTAACTATGATATGTAACTATAATATTGGCCAGCTTTAATCTGCTGAATAGCACTATAAGGAATGAAGATATTAAGATATTATAAACATTAACATCAGAATTTTCTGTAAAACTGCTTTGAAGAAATTTGCCTGTAATGTGATATACTGTATGTGTGCCGGACAGATCAACTTGTTTTTCTGCATCTAATGACTGAAAGGATATAGTATTCTAAATGGCATGGTTTTGTGCTTCAGATTGTAATCTGAACAGTTGAATTACTGGAGTATTGTTGTTGTTGTATAACTTTATGTTGAATGCGTGCGAGCACAGGATAGGTCGACTCTGGGTCAGATGTCTCACCTGGGATGCACTACAAAACCAGCTGAACTGAACCCTTTGACCTCTTTAGGTCCCCTAGGGAAAGTTCAGACAGTTTTAATTTCACACGAGTGGAACAGTTTAAGTAGACATGTAAAGGGCAGAAAACAGACAATTGTAAGACTCAATAATTATTGTTGGTTGTGAAATGATTCTTGCTATGAATGTCTCTCTTTTAAGAGACTCATATGGCCAAGTGCTGTTGAACCATCAAAGAAAAGCTTATTACGAAAGAAACCTTTGTATTCCATTAAATAATATGCATAGAATTTAGTGTTTCATAACTGAAATATTTTTTAGCTGCAATTATGATGTGATAACTCATGCAAATACTATAGTCATGTCAGTTCCTGGAAGTGAACGCATTTGTCTTCAGGACACCTCACGATTGACAGTAAGGCATTTAACCTTCTAACCTAGTCTAGATACATGGCAAAAAACAAAAGGTCTGTCAATAATAAACAAAGGAATGCCTTACATTACTTGCGGAATTGTCAGCATTTCAGTTATGAAATTTGACACGCCTACTTGATTTGCATGTAGAAAGCTGTAAGATGCTTTCCTTACACTCACATGCAGCAACATGACTGAACACCAGAGCGTCTGTTTGAGCCGAGTGTGACTCTCAGCCAATCAGCACTCGGATCCCCTGGGAGTGATATCAGCATGTCTCCTGCCATAAATACTCTCTCCAGTCCCACACACAACCCACCGGCCATCTCAAAGAGACAGGAGGTGTGAAAGCAGAATCCATCCATCCCCTCTGTTCGTTCATTGATATGTCTGTCCGTTCGTCCGTCCTTCCATCCATCCGCACGATATATATCTATCTGTCTGTTCATCCATCCATTTGGTTTGTGTTAATGCAATTTCCCAAAAAAGATCTTATTAGTTGTACTTGAGATAATATGAGGCCATCTGCCACAGAAGTATATCACTCCTTAAGATTCCACATTTCATAATATTGCGTGTTAACAGCAGTCTGCTGTTCTTTTTCAGAAATCATCTAAAATCTAATTTTGCAGATCTCAGATGCTCACACAGAGAAAACTGAGAAAAAAAAATAGAAGAAAAAAAAAATCACCACCAGAGTTTCTTGAGGCTCATTTTTCTTGGAATGCTTACAGGTTTGGAAGATTAGTTTCTGAAACACACGGCTCCTCGATTACATTCCATAACAACAGAATAGCTGCTTAGAAGATGCTGGAAAAATTCTGGAAACTGGGCTTACCTCACTTATTTACACTGCATTAAAGATGCGTGTAGCATAATTGTAAAATTGTGTATTTTTTGGATTTTTTTTTGGGAGCCTGTCACGACTGTGGAATAATCAAACTTGTGGATCTGCTTGGTTTGGCAGTGCTGAGTCCTACAGGAAACTAAATGCAGTAAACAGCACTGGATATACCTCAAGGGTGGGCATTGTTAAAAGCGAGTGTTTTCAAAACACAACCCGGATGTTCATCTCTTCCTTATGACGTCGGTTCAGTCCAACAACAGAGGCCTTGGAGTGCAGTGTGCCTGATCTCTGCACAGGTGAACCATTCTTGCCATTGTCTGTACAACTGCTTCTAAAATATAAAAGGAGGACAGCTGGGTCTATTCTTGTTGCTCTTTAGTCCATCAACATTTGCATTAACAGTAGGATTATGACTTCACCTGGTCAATGCTTGCATGTTATAATTTGTGTCCTAAATAAGAACAATATTAAATATTTTGATCTGGTTGCTAGGTGTGGACGCCAATGAGTGTTGTACGTACAAATCTCTCATGATATTCCCACCACGAGTGAGTGTATGTTGATTTAGCCAGCACTGAGAAAGTACAATTTATTTCTGATCACTTAAACCATTCCGTTTTTCCTGCCTCAGGAAACTCAGGATTCATAAGCTTCCAGGCTAGATACTATTTAAGGAAATGTTGCCCCATGACGTGGGGAGAAGTTCACAAAATGCTTCTAAACAATGGTGCGACATAAGGTAAAATTAAGGCCTGAACCACCAACGCAATGACAAGGTCATTGTGTTATCTCTCATGCAGTACCTATGCAAAGAAATGTATGATTTATTTACCAGAAAAATGATTTAACAGGCAAAAGCAATGCATCATTTCTAATAAATGAATCTGCAGTTAAGTGCAGTAGCACAATGCTTACTTGTTTCATCCAGTGACTTTTTCTCAAGGACTATTTTTATGTTATAAACCATGAGTTGTCACTGTTGAGAAATCATTGAGTTTTTGGGAGAACAAAGAATTACTTCACTCGGTTACTTTCTAATGTAAAACATAGATGGGTTGCTCAATTCTGGTCCATGTAATTACAAGGAATAGGGACTGAAGCTTTGCAAGCATGAAAAAGGATGTAAAAGCACCATAAAAGTGTCAAAGCAGTCCATATGACTCATACAACTGTATATATTCCAAGCCTTTCGAGTCATATAGTTCTGTGTGAGAAAACGTAGGCTGTAATTCAGTGATAATCTTCCCCTTCAGCAAGCTACTGGGACCAGCTCATTGAGTCAGTGATTTGAACTTGAGAACTGGAGCAGTCAGATTCACAAACGAATCAATCAGATGAACTGGACAAAGTGATTCACTGAAAAAGTCAGAACTAGGGCATATAGTATATAAATAATGTCAGCCAGGTCTCATTGCTAATACGTAGGTGTTAGTAAGAAACATTTACAGGTTTGATTGATGCTGAAATTTACAATTTGGACAGTGAAATTTCTAAAATGTAAACATTACATTTTAGAAATTTGTGTATGTGTATGCACTTTCAACTTTTTAGCGATAAATCAATTCGATTTTTATACCCCTGATCCCTATCCCCAAACCTAAACATTACCATTTTAAATATAGAATATAAAAATATATAAAATGCAGTAGAAATGTGCAGTAAAATTGTACGTTTCAGTGTCAAAGTAAATAAATCCATGTGTGGCAGAACCACACTTGACAAGTCACATTGACCTCTTATATGACACTTTTATGGTGCTTTTTCTCATTTTGGAACTTCAAGGCCCCAGTCCTCAATGACGTTTTAATTATATACTGAAAAGAGAGACGGAAAAAATCTCCTTTTGTGCTCCACAAAAGATTTTGCAACAACACGAGGGTGAGTCCTTTAATGTGTTACTCTTGAGGGCAAGGCCTGCGCTCATTTCTAAAGGACTAAGTAAATCTTCTTAGATCTGTTTGCCTTAGTGTGGAAAGTGAGAACACATAACACACATTACAAGAGAGGATTAGAAACTAGTTCCATCTTATTCAATACAAAAATGTACAAGCTTGTCAACACATCTAAGACATTTGGCGTCTGAGGCAAGAGAACATGCTAATCAGACAGTTATATAACCCACCGTCATTTCATCCCATGTCTACAGCAATAAAGAAGGTATTAGTGGACACAATTAAGTCTACCTTGGCAAGGTACACACTTCAACTCAGCTTGAGCTTAAGCTGCTGTCTGTGCGCTCATGTCTCCTAGTTTTCAAAACACAGTGCAACATTTTCCTAGTTATGAAATCTCAAAATATTTACTACAGCGCCCTCAAAATGTAGCCAAAGAACTGTACAGAAGTCTCCAGATTAATGTGTTGACAATGTTTTATGATTGATACCTCACTAACAACTCTGCATTTACACTTGGCAAAACAACCAAAGTCCAGTCAACGTGCATGTGAAGTCCTACGCATCTCAGAACGCTGACTCTTTCTATAGCAACCAGAGCTTATAAAGGCAGCTGCAGTGATGCATGACTCTACCAATTGGCGATTGGCTCTTATACTGAGAAGGCGGGACTATTCCGCCATATTGCACGTTGCACTTTCTCCCATTCATTTCTTTAACCTAACCTATGGACGAACAAACTACCCACGGCAACAGTGTAAAATAAGCCCAATGCTGCAGAAAAACCATGGACTTGGCAACATTAAACCTGAGGTAACATAATTCGCTGCTGTCACTTTTTGGCAGAATGATTCATATCAGATTTATTGCCACACTGTATGAATGAGGCCTGAAACCAGTCGGAGAATATCGGAATCCATGCACTTTTTCCCTGCTTACATGTTTTTGGGTCATATACGATCTGTGCCACATAAGAGGAAAAATTCTGAATTTGTGTCACTTGAACTATGTAATGTAAATGCAGCCAAATAACTTTGCAAGTAGATTTCAACTTATTCTACTAACCCTAAAGTGATAGTTCACTCAAAAATAAAAATTCTGTCATTAATTACTCACCCTCATGTCATTACAAACCCGTAAGAGCTTTGTTCATTCTACGGAAAACACAAATTAAGATATTTTTGATGAAATCTGAGAGCTTTCTGACCTTGCATAGATAACAATGCAACTGACACATTCATTGTGGTACACTTGTGAACTTGTGTCGAAGGAAGAGAAGAAATTGTTGAATAAAACTGATTTTTTATTTTTGGCGCACAAAAAGTATTCTTGTTGCTTCATACAAGTACGGTTGAACCACTGATGTCACATGGACTATTTTAACGATGTCTTTACTACATTTCTAGGCCTTGAAACTTCAGTTGCTTTGCTGTCGGATTTAATCAAAAATATCTTAATTTGTGTTCCAAAGATGAACAAAGGACTTGCGGGTTTGGAACGACATGAGGGTGAGAATAATGACAGAAATTTCACTTTTGCGACAATTATCTATGGAAGCCCATTTCAGCCACTGAATAAAAAATAAAAAAAGGTTATTGCGACTTATCTCACAATTCTGACTTTTTTTTCTCAAAATTGTGATACAAACTTGCAATTCTGACTTGTTTTCTCAGAATTACGTGATATAAACTTGCAATTGCGAGTTAAAAAGTCATATTGTGAGATACAAACTCGCAATTCTGAGAAATAAAGTCAGAATTGCGTGATATAAACAGTTTATATGTCACAATTCCGACTTTTTTTCTCACAATTTTGACTTTTTTTCTCACAATTTTGACATTTTTTCTCAATTGTGAGATATAAAGTTAGAATTGCGTCATATAAACTCGCAATTGCGAGTTTAAAAGTCCAATTGAGGGGAGGAAAAAGAGTTTATATCTCAATTCTGACTTCATAACTCGCAAATTGCGTGAAAAAAAAAGTCAGAATTTCTCAGAATTGTAACTTAATGTCTGTTTATATCAATGTTATATATCACGCATATAATAAACTAATAAACATTTATATAAGTTTATATCCGCATTCGGGAAAGGAAAAAGTCAGAATTGTGAGTTAAAAAAGTCGCAATTACCTTTTTTATTTTTTATTCAGTGGCGGAAACGGGCTTCCATAACCATCTCTTTAACCCTAACCAGTCTACTAATATTGTAATATTCTAATTCTAGTTGTCGTGTAGTTGCAAAGGTATTTATAGTCAAGAGAATGTCTAAAGGGGACCATCAAAAGTGAAAAAAAACAACGACAACAACAACAAAAAAACTAAATTCTTGTTATTTATTTATTTATTAATGAATGTCTTTAACGTGAAGATGTGTTTTTTGCTGAGTGGTGAGGTTGTGATATAATATGAGCTCTGCCAAATCAGTTTCTCTTCCTGTTTACACCTTCAGGGGGAAGAAATGCCTCTAACAGACCAGCAGTGGGAAATTTACAGCATTCCGTATGTCAAGTAAAGCGGCTGCAACTTCTGCAATTCTAATCACTCAAGTCTCTATGGTGAAGTAGGGCAATCTCAGTTGAATGTGACACAATGAAGATGAATGACCATGAAAAAAAGTTACGAGTATTAAATTTGAATCTTAAAAGCCTTGAAATAAGCTGATTTTCAATGCAAACACATCCACATCCAACTTGTTTTTGCTTTTTGTTTTGATGCCTCAAGAACCGTTAAAGATGAAATATGGGAAGTCATAAAATGAAGTCATGGTGTAATAATAAGTATAAGGAGTGAGACTAAATGCATGGTGCTTACACGAGACTTCAGGTTGAAGTTGAGCTGGTATGGCTCCCTGTACATTTCTCTGTTTGCTTCGTCATATAATTTGACACAGTAATTATGACCCACCTGTCCCATATGCTCAACATACAGTATTTTTCAACCGACTGAGGTTGGACACAGAGTTCTCAAGAGAGTTTTACAACTCTCCTGCAGTTTGAGAAAGACAGCGCTTCACACAAGCATGCTAGAGATTATTAGTGTGCTGCAACCCTTAGTCACACAACATTACAATCCTTCAAAAACACATGCACGCTTCATATTCTGGATGCAAGACTCTTGGGCCAAGGCTTTGCACAGACAATAACATGAACATTGGATTATTTACTTTTTTATATAATGCATTCATTCCTTTGTTTATTGACAGCAGATGGGGAGATGTCCTAGTTTACAAACGGTTCAATGCACGCCTTTCCTGTATGCATGATAAATATATTCTTATCTCATCAACACAGATGAAAACAGTTAAACTGCAACCTGCACGAGACTTAAACGGCAAGGAAGACGCTAAAAACAATCCAAGCATGAGAGATGTGTGTGAGAGACATTTTTATGTGAAATGCCACAGGGCAGATACGTGGTACTGTAGAAAGCACTACAGTATGTAATGGGCAACTCTACTCCGCTTTACCATAGGAAGTGAATGAAGCTTGCAGGTTCACTGAACGTTCTGGATAAAGCTGGATGAAACTCTATTAAAAACTCTATTAAAACTGCAAACACATACAAACCAAAATGACATTAAAATGGATTCAGTGGAAATAACGCTATGTCGGAGGTATTCATTTGACAGGTAGAAATGTCCAAACATTTTAGTCTTGCCATTTGAGTTTGACAGATTTAGCAGACTTTAGTTTTAGTGAAACATCGACTTCAACTGAATTCAGGGAAGCCACGCACTGGCAGAACACCTGGGCATAATAAAATTACAGCCTCGCTCCTTCCCAGACGTTCCACACTTGAGCAACAACATGAGTAATGACATATAAGCCAAAAATAAATAAACAAAGAAATATTACCATGCCTGAAATAAAGAAATTTTTTGGTCTTTATTTATAGCCAAAATAACTAACTAAATACTCACATAGATACACACATAAAAAAACATTAATTTTGGTAATTGTACTATATAAAATAAAAATAAAGAATTAAAAAACTATGAAAAGCAATGACATGAGCATAAAGGGGCCAAGTAAGTGAATTTTATCAATCAAAAAAAAAAAAAATTCAGTCATAAAAGAAACTGAACTAAATGTTTAGTAACATGTTTGCAGCTTCTCAATACAAGTCAACAAATGTCTTGTCATCTACTTTAGACGCAGACACATCAACGCAGAACTATTAACAAAACCTGTATTTCATATTGAACTCTTTATGTAGCTATTTGTTCGAAAAACTAGACCCGAGGCATAACAAAAAAGTGTGGAAGGTTTCTACATTCCTCTAATTCACTTAACTTCTACAGAGCTGCTGCTAATGCTATTTCAGTCAAACCAACACTATGAAAAAAGATTACTGGTCTGACAGCACTTTGAACATGCAGAATTAAAAGTTTCATGAAAGCTTTAAAAGTAAAAATACACACTTTGGCACCTCAACCACAGCTTGGAAAGGATGATTAAATACAACAGATTTTAATATTTACTTTATGGTTGTATGGTTTACTGCAAAGCGATGATTTTGCAGCTCAGTACCACATGTATTTTGTGGTTTTCAAACGTTTATTTGATTTTTAGCATGTGCACTGCATCAAGTGAAAACATGTTGCTCTGCAAATTTCTTTGGGATGATTAAGTTTACAGCTAGAGACTTAAATACAGTGAGCTTGTTGAAGTGTTGGGGGAAAATAACAGTTTCAGCTGTTAAGAAATTAAAATGACGACACACAATGGATCTGACCGTTCAAATTAGTACACACAGGCTTCTGATCCAAGTACAAACCTCCACCCCACATGCATTATGCCATGCCATCCACAGCCTACATCATTAAATAGGAACTTCTGACCCAGTGAAACACGAACAACTCTAATGTGTTTCCAAGCGGTTGCCCTGTTTGGCACTCTTGCCTGCTAAGACTTTCTGATCTTTTGGATTTAATGGGGTAGTTTTATTTATACGCTCAAAGGTTTATCTCTCTGTCCTCAAATAAAAAATGACCTGATGCAGCAGTAATGCCTAATTATTAACCACACTCGTTTTTTTGCTCATCATCCAGTTTTACACTAGTTGGATGGGCTCCAGTGCTGGCGCATTGAATATTCTGCACACTTCTAATTTAAACCAGCATTTTGGCAGAAGTAATGCATTCAGATAAAATTAGAAAACAAACAAGGCTCAGGCCTACCGAGGATTCACACTCTCCTTCAGGAAGAAGAAAAATGTCAGCTTTCACTATGCTAGACAGGCAGAGAAAGCTTTTACACACTGGGGAGCACAATTGGTTCTTATTAAAAAGTTAGAAAAGAGTGCAAATGTGAGCACAAAGTGTAAATCACCAGCTAGGCTGAAGGAAAGGGGTGGAATGCTGATAAGACTGGACAAACTGTGGATAGAGGACTTAGATCCAATCCAAGTAATGCACTAGTGCTCTTGCTATAGACTGCAGATGGGAGACACATTACAGGGGTTTTCATATATATACAGTTTCAGATTTTTTTTGGGGGGGGGGGGGGGGGGGGCGTGCTATTTTTTAAGGTGTACTTTCTAAGGTGTACTTTCTTAGTAGATTATTATCTAATATATATATTATTCCCATGTCAATAAGCCATTTTAATAATTATTATTCATTATATTAATAGTCAGTTTATTTATATGTAATCTATATAACTATTTCAGTGTGTGTGTGTGTGTCTACTTATACATTCAAATATGCTGTAGTTTTTAATTTGTTGTAATTTTTTATAAGTTTTCTGAAGAAATGTAAAATGTACACATGTTGCGGGTTACTCAGATAAATGAATCAGAAGATCCTTCAACTTTTTAATAGAGGAAAAAATACTGAGCTGACATTTAAATGTTTATTTCATTGAAGATCTACTAAAAATATTTTAAAGCATCTTTTGAGTTACAGATAATCTCATTTAAGGTGTACTAAAATGAACCTGATTGGTGGTGCTTTGTGCATTCCAGCTCAGTCAGAGTTCTTTGCATAAGAGACATTAGAGAGGAGGTGTAACACACGCATGCAGCACAGGATTAGAGTATCAGCCCTCCTCCCCCACTCTACCCAGCACTGAAAGTCCAATTTGTCCAAGAGAAGGTGCGAAACATTAATTCTGGCCATCAACAGATACTGCACAGCAGACACCAAAGCCAATAACAAACTCAAATGTTGCATTGATTCATCAGCACTGCAAAATGATAGCTGCGTGCACATTTATGCATGTGAGCGGACTCGTGTGGTACATTATGTTCTAGTTGGAGAGATGCCCGCGCTCCCTCTCTAAATCCGCTTTGTGTCCAAGGAACTCAATAACACAGGTCATGTGCGGAGAACTACTGCTGTTTTGAATCAGTGGTGAAGTTCAAGCCACTTCTAAATTAAGCTAACAAAATGAGCTTTATAGCATCAATAAATTCACAGAAATGCATGGACAAAAGTCCCTCAATCTATCACTCTTTAAACATCATCCCAAGGACTGTTTCCATTGGCAATTGTTGGAGTATTTGTCGAGAGGGGCAGATTTTGTTGATCTTGTTCCTTGCCCATTGAGAGAGAGGAAACACATATTGACTTCTTTAAAGTGCAGCCCAGAACATTTAGCTGACTTTGTCTCCCTGTTACTTCCACCTCAGAGCTTCGATTTCAGTGTCGGAAGCAGAAAATAGCTGTCTTATTGTATGTTTAGTGGGTCACAATCCTTTCAAAGCTTAAATGAGACATTGGCCTTTGTAATGTACACAAATTGTCACGAAGAATAACCACCATCAAAGCAGAGCAAAAGTGTGACAGCCAAGTCTCGGAAATGAAACAGAAAGGACATGGCAAGGTTTCCTTTGAGGAAAACGGCTGCAGGGCAAAGTGCCCACAAAGAAAACAGGCCAGACAAAACAACCTGCCCTGTTACAATGGAGCTGCTGGCAGAGCTGAAGCACCCAGTCGTATTCCTGTCACAATGCGCTTCCTAGCTTTCATGTACCGTCCAAGACCAAACACTGGAGAGGTTTGTTTCCATAGATCGGAGTAGTTGTGGAAATGCGTTTGGGGTTAATGCGCTCGGGCACAATCATCAAACTGCACCTAAAATGACAAAAAAGGTTAACCTGACTTCAAATCTAGACTGGATTACATTAAAATACAGTTTAAGTCGCTTAGCATGTTTGGCACTCGGCAAGACAAGATGGCAATGGATGAATAGAATTCTGTAACGGTAACAAAAATATAGCCACTTTAAGCCAACAGTCTACAGTGGTTGCTTTTTTTCATGTTTTTGGTTGTAAACAGCAGTATGCAATGTAACGGCTACTTGCATGTGTACATAGACCAACAATTTATTTGGTTGTTGAAAATAAACCACCAAAGCAAAACAAAGCAAAAGCAAAAGCAAAGCACAACACAACACAACACAACACAACACAACGCAACACAAAAAGCAAACCAAAGCAAAGAATCAGAATCAGAATCAGAATGAGTTTTTATTGCCAGGTATGTTTACACATACGAGGAATTTGTTTCATGACAGAAGCTCCACAGTGTAACAGAAGGACAGTGACAAAACAAAAAACACAGAAAATAAAATATAAAAAAAATAGAACAAGTAAATAAGCAATAAAAATATACAAATCGACAATTGTATGAACAGGTATATAACAATAGGACAGTTGTATGTAACAGGTATATTTTAACGGACAAATGAAAGTCAGACTGAGTGTAGTGTGTGTGTTAGATAAATAAGTGTGTGAGTGAATAAATAGTGTGTGTTGCACAGTTATTTTTAAGTGTTCATGAGATGGATTGCCTGGGGGAAGAAACTGTTCTTGTGTCTGGCCGTTCTGGTGCTCAGTGCTTTGTCAACCAGATGGCAACAGTTCAAAGAGGGAGTGTGCTGGATGTGAGGGGTCCAGAGTGATTCTGCCAGCCCTTTTGCTCACTCTGGACGAATACAGTTCTTGGAGAGAAGGGAGGGTTGTACCAATGATTCGCTCAGCAGTCCGGACTACCCTCTGAAGTCTTCTGAGGTCAGATTTGGTAGCTGAGCTGAACCAGACAGTTATTGAAGTGCAGAGGACAGATTCAATAATGGCGGAGTAGAACTGTTTCAGCAGCTCCTGTGGCAGGTTGAACTTCCTCAGCTGGCGAAGGAAGTACAACCTCTGCTGGGCCTTTTTCACAATGGAGTCAATGTGAGTGTCCCACTTCAGGTCCTGAGAGATTGTGGTGCCCAGGAACCTGAATGACTCCACTGCAGTCACAGTGCTGTCCATGATGGTGAGTGGGGGGAGTGCAGAGGGGTTTCTCCTGAAGTCCACGGTCATCTCCACAGTTTTTAGCGTATTGAGCACCAGGTTGTTGAGACTGCACCAGACAGCCAGCTGCTCGACCTCCTGTCTGTAAGCAGACTCGTCACCGTACTGAATGAGGCCGATGAGTGTGGTGTCGTCTGCAAACTTCAGGAGCTTGACAGAGGGGTCTTTAGATGTGCAGTCGTTGGTGTACAGGGAGAAGAGCAGTGGAGAGAGAACACAACCCTGAGGAGCTCCAGTGCTGATCGTACGGGTGCTGGATGTGTATTTTCCCAGCCTCACTAGCTGCTGCCTGTCTGTCAGGAAGCTGTTGATCCACTGACAGACGGAGGTGGGCACGGAGAGCTGAGTTAGTTTGGGCAGGAGGAGGTTTGGGATGATGGTGTTAAAGGCCGAGCTGAAGTCCACGAACAGGATCCTCACATAAGTCCCTGGTCTGTCTAGATGTTGCAGAACATAATGCAGTCCCATGTTTACTGCATCGTCCACAGACCTGTTTGCTCTGTAGGCAAACTGAAGAGGATCCAGCAAGGGTCCAGTGATGTCCTTCAGGTGGGCCAGCACCAGTCTTTCAAAAGACTTCATGACCACAGACGTTAGAGCCACAGGTCTGTAGTCATTAAGTCCAGTAATTTTGTGTTTCTTTGGGACGGGGATGATGGTGAAGCATAAAGGGACTTCGCACAGCTCCAGTGATCTGTTGAAGATCTGTGTGAAGATGGGGGCCAGCTGGTCAGCACAGGATTTCAGACAGGCTGGTGTAACACAGTCTAGGCCTGGTGCTTTTCTCCTTTTCTGCTTCCGGAAGACCTGGCGCACCTCTTCTTCGCTGATCTGAATTGCAGGTGTGGGGGAGAGGGGGGTTGCTGGAATGCAACCCCCCAAAGCAAAGCAAAACAAAACAAAACAAAACAAAACAGCAAAACACAACACAACACAAAAAACAAAGCAAAGCAAAACAAAAAAAAAAAAAAAAAAAAAAAAACAAACAAAACAAAACAAAACAAAACAAAAACAAAAACAAAACAAAACAAAACAAAACAAAACAGCAAAGCAAAGCAAAGCAAAGCAAAGCAAAGCAAAGCAAAGCAAGCAAAGCAAAGCAAAGCAAAGCAAAGCAAAGCAAAACAATAAAACAAAGCAGAGTGCTGTGGACAATATATGGACTTAAAAGCCACGTTTTGACATACAAGTTGTCTACATTCGGAGGCTTTTCACAGCAAATACTGATGGATAAAAAAAAAAAAAAAAAAAAAAAAAATATCTTTTATTTATCCCTTCTCTTCTAGCTTACTATTGAACAATGTATAAGAACTTGGTATTACAACCACTTCTTGTCTGTTTGCCTCTTTAAGAAGAATCGCTTTATGTATCCCCCAATTGTAAGTCGCTTTGGATAAATGCGTCTGCTAAATGACTAAATGTAAATGTAAATGTAAATGGATATCATGTAATTAATTTGGATTACAAATTTAATCGATTGGCAGTGCAGTCTTGTGCGAAAACTGCAAAAACTGACCCAGTTTTTTCATCTCTGAGGCTTTTCAAGCTTCTGACTGACATCATCCTAATTATGGTCAGTTCCTTGTGTGTGTGTCTATGTAAAATTACAGTAATTGTGCTTCTGTCTGGTCAGCTGATGTGACCTGAAATTACATTAACCAAGGCCCCTATGAGAATATAGAGCATGTCCTGACCTACGACTACAGTACACGTCAAACTTAAATAAGATATGAAGCAGATACAGAACAGGCTATAGAACTGAAAGGGAAATCAGACATTCATCTCAGCCTTGTCTGGTTATAATCTAATCTTTTCAGCATTTCCTCACACAAAAAGCAGTATATGATATCAGATCCTTTAAAACATGAGCACATGGGTTAGTTGCACAGTTGGCAGAATAGCTTTAGAAGTGTGATGTTTACTGAGTTCTTTCAGTGTGTGATTTTACAACTGCAAACCTATAATGTGGTTATGCAGAAGGGCATCTATATGTTTCTAATTTGATTTTAATGCTCGCAAGATTAAACAAAAAATGTTTACCATCCGTCTTTGGTGGTCCGTAGGATTTATTGAAACTAAGTGCATTTGCAGTCAAACTAGATTCAAAAGGCTACACTTTTAGGCCTACCATGGACTATATATGGGTAAAATACCTTTCCCATGATTCGATTAGACAAATCTGGAGCCTGGCACGTTGCATAACAGGACAATTTTGTTGTTGAAACCCTTATGCATAAGCCAGCATAAATACATAATATGATATTCAACTCAAGCTCCTTCTCACAGAACCATTCGCCTGTATTTCTGGCAAAAAACCCCAAAAACTAGCAGAATTCTGGGCCTCTGCTATGATTCATCCAGTTTATCCTTCGATAATGCAATCGAGCAGATTGTAATAATGTGGTTAAGCTTTCTAAAGCTTAATGGAAGTGAAAGACAACAGCAGAATTAAATCAGTAGAGAAATCCAGAGCTCACTCTCAATCGCCCAGTTTGGAAAGGAGATGCAAATATGAGGTTTCCCTGGGCCAATCAGCAACAGGGAGAGAGAACAGGTTTAGGTGGTGAGTTGCATAACAGTTGAAGCAGACATGTGAGAAGGGCGCTGTCTGGGACTGCAGACGCTCGACCGGCTCAAATCGACAAACATTTCACACTACCCTGAAACCACCTGTCCTCATGATTCCTACACCCTCTCTTTTGTTCATGCAGGAAAAAAAATATTTAACAAGAGCTAAAAGAGTACAAACAATTTCAATGATCTGCATCAGAAGTAGACATTTCCATAATGGAAAATTCTTAAACGGACATTCAACTTGACAAAATACAAAAACAAAATGAACATTCTGAAGAGGTCAGCAGCATATGTAAATTCAAGATTCGTTGCAATGGTGTGGAATTAAGGGAATTGAATGTACTATCACACTGTTCATCAACATCTCAAACTGGGGGAAGTCATCAAGCCAGAGCCTGTGAGTAGGAGGTAAACACAATAGCTGGCATGCAATGCTTGACTGTGTGGTCTATCGTTCAACAAGGTCAAGCTTTGTGCGTGACTTTTCCAATGGCTGTAAATGTTTGGAGCCGCTCTCTTGCAAATGAAACCTCATACAAAATGCCTTCCATGCGGAACGGCGAGACAATACCAGCATTTTCCCACTGGAAAATATACAGAGAATGATTTCACATGCTGTTCCTGAACACAAATAGATGAATTCCTGCATTAAGCTCAAATAAAAATCCATTAGTAGTGCAATTTGTCATTTTGGGAAATTTTTAACTTTGGAATATTGTTTAATTTGCTTTTCTTTCTTTCTTTCTTTCTTGCAGCCTTTGTGAGCATAACAGACTTATTTCAAAAATGTTTTAACTTTTAAACAATAATATATATAATGCATACATTTCAATACATAGTCATAAGGGTCAGTTATACATCAGATGTATACATCTGATAAGCTTTCCACTGATGTATGGTTGGTTAGGATAGGACAATATTGGGCCGAGATACAACTATTTGAAAATCTCGAATCTGAGGGTGCAAAAAAACCAAACAAAAAAAACTATATATTATAATTATATATATATATATAATATAGTATATATATATAATATACCAATATAAATATACATACATATATCATGAAAATATAATAAACTAAATATTGAGAAAATCGCCTTTAAGTTTGTCCAAATGAAGTTCTTAGCAATGTTTATTACTAATCAAAAATTAAGTTTTTATATATTTATGGTAGGAAATTTACAAAATATCTTCATGGAATATTATCTTTACTCAATATCCTAATGATTTTAGGCATTAAAGAAAAATCTATCATTTTGGTTCCCAAACATACAATTTTGTATCCTAGATTCAAAATACATATACAAATCTAGCCGTGCTACTTATGACTGGTTTTGTGGTTCAGGGTCACAGATTTACTAATGGCTCACTCATTTAATCCTTTAACCATTTAGTCTTTTTATGTGCAGTAATTGTAGTTAGTTAACACTGTTCATGGTGTTTGGGGAAAAAATTAACAAATAAAAAACAATCCATAAAATCAGAGCTATAAACATCTATTTTAGGCCTCTGTCTGCATACTATACAGTAAACTGCTTAGTGTCCACCAGCAGCCACTCGTCACACAACTGTCAGTAGACACTTCCTTTCAACTGTTATTAGGCAGCTGTGGTGGGGCAGGCTAACCCTAAGGAAAGAGCTGTAATAAAGAAGGGTGACACCTAGAAGAACACAAGCCTGCCAGGATTTCCTTTGCAAATGTTTATGTGGCGGCCCACTGACCAGATGCAGTGACCCTGTAAAGTCCAGACATTTGCTGAAGGCATCAAAGGAGGAACCGCAAGGCGTTTGATCACTGAGCTGTGCGTTACAATCATATTCTTCTATAGACTTTGTATTGTGCACGCATGCAAAACGCCTTCAAATGTAGGCTGTCGTTTCATAACACTTTTTCCATCATTCCAGCTGGATTATATCTGCGGTATACGGAGATGTGGATCTACAGCCTGCCAGTGCGCAAATAGACTGGCACTGCCCCCAGAAGAAACATACTGAGAAATGAAAGGTTACTGTACTTTCTAGAGCCTATTAAAACTGCAAGGATCACGTTGCATAAAGCTATTGTAATAAAAAATAAATATATAAATTGTAAGTTTGTTCCAAGCAGTCCCCACAAGCTTAGCAAAATTCCTTTCTGCACTGCTGATCTTTTGCAAGTGAAAAGTTCCACAATTCCTCAGCAGTAAGTCATAGATTACAAAATGCTTAATGTTTCAGCTAAAAAACTGATTAGAATTTATGCAACTCTTGACATTTCAGGGTCCAACAAAACATCTATCTATCTATCTATCTATCTATCTATCTATCTATCTAATCGTCTGTCTGTAGTCGGTCTGTCGTTGTCGTCGTCTGTCTGTCTGGTGTCGTCGTCTGGAGAACATCCATCCATCCATCCATCCCATTCCTACATCTATAGAGATGATAAAAAAATATATTTCCATTATCTATTAAAAAATATCCATCTTTCCTTCTATCTACCTATCTATTCCTAAATCTGTCTATCCCTCTGTCTATTCATCCACCCATCCATCCATGCATTTGTCTATCCAACCATCTGCCCCTTTGTCCCTCTGTCTGTCTGTCTGTCTGTCTGTCTGTCTGTCTATCTATCTATCTATCTATTCATCCATTCATCCGTCCATCCATCTATATATTAAAAAATCAATCATCCATTCATCTATCCATCTAGATTATTTTTTTTACAAAAATAAATAAATAAATCCATCTATCAATTTTTCTATTAAAAATATCCATCTTTCCATCTATTCATCTGTTTGTCTTATTCATCCATCCAAAATGTTTTGATCCATCCAATAGTCTGTCCCTCCATCCACCTACCCATTCATCATCCTCCTGTCTATTCATCTACCTGTCTATCCATCTATCCATCCATCTTATTATAACAGAGTTTCCTTTTATATTGTGAAACACTGCTTTCATATGAAAGCCTGTGGTACGTGCAAAATGAGAAACACAGTTACAGTATGTGTGCGCGACACACCAGAATGACCTCAAAAGGGCAAAACCTTTGGATTTGACTGTGCCCTCTGAGACCAACACAAATTATGTTTGTCATGCTTTCATATTTGTGTCGGCTGTCATAGCATGGCTGGCACACTCTAGATGTACTGGCACAATCACATGTTGTGGCTTTATTGCATAAACTCTGCCTGTTCATATGGAGTTTATCAAAAGACCACGAGACTTTCATTATTTATCAACAATGCCCCAACTTCAACTCAGACATCATGCCCTGAAGCACGGAAACACTGCGATCAAAATCCACTGGTGCACCTGGATTACACAACCACATACAGATATAACAGATATATCCCAGCCATTAGCAGGGTTTTAGGTCACGATAATGAAGTAGCAGCTTAATTAACGAGCTGGATAATTAACTAGCTGGAGATCTTTGCAGAGGCTGTAAAGTGAGATTTACAGTACTTAACCGTTGTGACCTAGACAGCAATATAACAGTACTGGAAACACACAAACACACATACAATTTTACTTTACATTTATTTTATATTAAAAAAAAATTTTTTTAAAATTATTTTATCAATGTTAGTATTAAGTATTATATTTAATACTATTGAATTATTTATAATAACTTATGACATCTGATCAATGAACATGCAGAAAATTTTAACAGCAGTGGATAGTGGTTTCTGTAAGAACCACACGGTTGTGTTTATGGGTAATTATAATTTTGTGTGAAATTGCCTTGCTTTCCAAAAGGTCTAAATAAGCATGGATGCAACTTTGGTCAAAATAGACATAAAAAAACAAGCGATCTCACACTACTGGAAAGCACAGATGTGTACCTGTCAGCGGGGGATGTTTTTATTTGTTTTTCTTATCAGTTTGATAGGGCAGTGGGAACTCACCAGCCATCGTATTTCTCCCTAAAAGTTCATGGGAGAGGTGACTTATCTAGTTATACTTTATTTCAAATGGCCTCATTACATCTGGAATATTGGTGTTAGCACCATGTTGCCTCGAGCTGTGCACAGAAGGAGGCGTCTCCTACCTCCTCGGTGCCCGTTGTGTATTATTTCAGCTGCTAAGGACTCCGCTCAAAGCCGTACTACAGGTTACTATCGGATTAAGGAATTATATTTAATATTACATAACCCACATGTATGTGGGCGACCAATTTTACTTAGACTTACAGTCTTTCGAAACCATTCTACAAAGTTATACACAAAAGGAAAAGTTTATGCATGAAGGCTGACCATGCATTTTCTCAGGACTTGCTGGGGCAACCTACAGTTTGGTGTTAAATCCCAGGGGCCTTATACGTCCTGCGACACACATCTGTGCTTAGCAGGAATGCCCTTTGCAGCCAGGACCTGACCCACTTCGCTCTGGGAGTGAGGCTGGGAAAAGCTCACTCAGCCTAGCTGGAGGCGAAATGCGAAACAGCCTCAACTACCACTTTATGGCTTCACCAGCATCACTCATCAACCAGGCCGTGCCTGGTGAACTCTGTTTTCATCATTCTCCAACTTCAACAGATCCACTGTCTGTTTATTTGGATGCAGGCAGTGTCACCGTGGCAACAATGGTGTGAAAAGTCCATAACGGAGGGTGAGACAGAGAGAGGGAAATTAAAAGTCATCAGCGAGTGAGTCACGCCGGCCGTCCCAGAAACCTCTTCACTACAAAAGGTTGTATGGGTTTACGCAGTGTTTACATAAGACCAAAGACTGCCACACATTTGCTGGGAAAAAAAATTCTGATTCATTATTTGCATCAGCGTTTCTTGGTGAACAAAAACGCACTGCTTTGGACTGATAAAACAAAAACACACTTTTGATTTATTTAAAAAAAATACATTTGTCATTTAAATTCATGTTAAAAGGAGGCTGCATTATCTGTTGTACTATAATTCTAACTATTAAAAGTTATACTTCTTTGTTTTGTCTAAATATAGACTTTACCAGGCTGAGACCACTCATAGCCTTGAGATTTTCCCCTAGTGGTTCTTACCAGGGTGAGTCAGAATCTAAAAGAAGACCTTTAAATGGCTAGGCCAGGACTTGGCAAGTCTGCTTGTACTCAACAGTAAGGAACATCTAGTGACAGATGATGTTAATTCCTGTTGGGAAGCACAGCCTCTCAGCTTCTTAGCATGGGTATGAACACATAATTCCCTATGGAGTCTGAATGAACTGAAAGTACTCGCATGCTGCCAGTGCTAACAGAGTGATCCAAGGCCATGAAGACAGCCATTGTTATGACACCAGAAAATTTGACAAATTACCTTATAAAGTTGCTATGCATTTGTTATTTTTATATCTTTCTCGTTCATATTCTCACCTATTATTGCTGAAAATAATGGCTGTGCAGTCTTGCTGAAACGGAATTGTGGGCTATTGTGTCAAAGCCAAGAAAAGAGGTTACTTCAATGGAAAGGAAAAAACATTTTTTTTTTTTTTAGAACTGTGCACCTGAGGTAACCAACAAATGAATAATAATAATAAAAAGATTAAAAAGTACAGAAAGCACCTATAAAACACCTAAAATAATAAAAAAAACAATAAATACATAAAAATAAAATAAAAAATAAGCACGCAAACAATAAATAAAACAGCAAACAAAACAAAACATTAAACAACAACAAAGAACACCAAAAAACAAACATAAAAGTGAAATCAGCAAATAAAAAACAAAAACAGGAACAACGGCAAACAGGAAGAAGAAGCTATAGAGAGACATCCAAAATAAGACAAAACAAAACACAAAAAAAGAACGCCCTTAAAAAAGAAGAAGAAGCATAACGCACGAAACAGACACACAAAAGGTTTGGTTTGTATGGTGTTATGTGACGAGGAACTCTCTCCATAGGCATAATGGTTTTAAATTAAGTACCACGACAAACGTGTAGGTTCTATTGGCCATACACACCAACCCCTCCCCACTTAAAACCTGAACCCCAGCAACAGGAAAACTTCTGCCATTTGTTTAAGATTATGTCAAAACATAACTCATTCTGAATTAGTTTATAAGCCTTGTGAAGACGGGTGGACACTGAAAAGTGTCCTCGATAGAATCACCATTCTCGTTGTATACTGATCAGATACCAATCGTATTATACAAAAAGTTGGTGTCCTATACACCACCTAAACATGCACACACCACACACACGACACAACACACACAACACACACAGCACCACACACACACACACAGCACACAACACACACACACAGAGGAGGGAATAAATCGGCTTACATTGGTAACTTTGTGTAAGGAACGTAAGCAAAGTGACTAGGAAAGTGAGTAATATGATGCCGTCGCAGAAATAGCTTGTACAACCTTTCATTAACAGCAACTGAGGTAATTCACCCAAATTAATTGTACATTTTTTCTGGCGGATTCGAGGGGCAGCATTCTTAGAAATTGCATATGTGTAAGCAATCCTCTGCAACTTGACGACTCGCGTGGAATCAAGACGCGTTGCTACCACTCCGAGTGATCAGGAACGTTTCTCTGCGTTGGCGTGCAGTACAGTGGAGCGGCAGCACTGAGGCGTGTAACCTGTGAAAGAGAAAGCGGCCACCATAAGGCACTAAACATCAGCTTGAGGCCACCAAGTGGGGAGGTGTTGAGAACAGAACAAGGCATCCTGTCTTGAGCAGACCACGAAGAAATTCATGTGTATCGAGTTTAGCATGTTATGACTGAGACAGGTACGTCATTGAAAAGTCTGGAATTCGGTGCGGAGTTATGGAGTCACGGATACAGGCATGAGTGAGGTGTTTACTTGGTGCGGGCGTCTAGTCTCAGGGCATCAGGTATGCCTGTCTGCACGTCGACGGTACGGAGAGGACAACCACAGAGTCAGGATAATGACAGTAAAAATCCTGTTTGCAAAGCAACACATACGACGAAGCAGGCAGCCACCGAGGACACGGACAACCTGGACGTGTTGCGTCCAGAGGATCTACAATCGACGGACGCACCACACAGCCATCCAAGAGACAAGACCGCGAGGACAAAGACCCGACAAGGAGACAATAAGACAGAAAACATTCCTATGCAATAGCGACAAACTCGAGACAGGACACCCACAGGGGTAACATTAGGACATGGATGGAAGCCACGGTAACAGCAAAAGGCACGGTAGGATCAAGAAGGTGATTAACGGATTCCAAAAAACTCATTTATTAACCTCATGTTCTCTTTGCCGAAGGTCATTGCTCATGGGAGATGGTTTGGATTAATTTCGCTTGGAACGACTCATTTGGGCGTAGAAAACTTTGTTGGTGTTTCTGCAGAAACAAGCAGGGGACCAAGGCTTCAATTAGCCTTTACGACACAAGCATAGTCATCTTCACGCAAGGCCGCCTTTTCTAGTCACTATGATGTCTGAAGGTCAAGCATGTGTGGTTTTTAAAGGAGGGAAGTGGGACCGCAGGAAGTGATCAACACACAAAAACATGGGGGACATCTCAACAAGGTCAGGATCATGTGTACAACCCATGATTTGTCCACACTTTGGCAAAGTTCATTCAGCATGATAGCATAAAGTATGCACAACGTACCTAGAATAATTACTCTAGAAAATGATTCTGCATTTCCTTTTAGTACAAAACTAAATTGCACTCAAAGGTGCTATGCAATAAAACTATGAAATTACATATAAAGATCTACTTCCGTTTTACGTGGGTAAAAAAAAGCACTTTAAAGTTTAGCTAAATGCATTTTAAACCCATTTAAACTATAACAGTTTAATTTAATTGTATTTAGCATGCAATTAAGTGTCCATACATTACATTCAGTTGGCATTTAAGTATATTACACATTACATTTTATGTATATAAAAATATATGTCAAAGCATATTAAATACTCTTTTTATAAGTATGCTAAAGTCTCCCTTTTCAGAAGGGATGTCTGCAAAGTCATAAAAAAAGTCTTGATGGATGGAAAGTGAGAGCCTCAAAGTATTCTGACTGAACCGTTATCTCCAAATACCTATATTAATGATATCTGCAGGAAATATGGACTTTTCCTGCTGGCTATTTCTTAAAAAAATCCCCTTCAATTAAATAACTTTTAGTTCCAGGTGACATGTGATTAATTGTATCATTCTACAGAAAATCCTGTAGAATATGGCCTTGCACTCCAAGCCGGAAGTCTTATCTAATTGATATCTGTGTCAAAGGAGGCTTGTTTTTCCAGAGTAAGAGAGGAGAGAATGCTGCTGCACACAGATACTCAAAGACATGTGCGGGTTGTGTAGAGCAAATGGAGTTTGGCACGTTAACCCACCTGTGTAAGTGCCATGTTAAAGTTCTTGTAACAGTCCATTTAAACCAATCACTGCATGTAGTATAGCAGACTTACTGTACAGAGTTCACACAAATTATAGACAGAAGTACTGTTTTTAAAACAATAATATTAAACAAAACAATACTGACAAAACAGCAAGTGAACCTGTTTGTACATTCAACAGATTTCATCATGTAGACTTTCATAATTTCCTCATTGCATAGTTGACTGTGATGTATTTTGAGTCACAACACTTGCAAAATGAGATGTGTTACCAGGCAACCGATGGCAACACAGCGGTGTAGTTTACAATATTGTTGAAACAATATTGTCTCCTTGTATACAGCACTTCCTGTTTTTAGGCTGGTTGGCTTTGGAGGAATTCAGTACTTCATTATATCATGTCAGATCAAATTGACAATTCTGTGGAGGTAGAAACCATGTGCCTTTTCAGTGGTTTTAATACT
Source organism: Sinocyclocheilus anophthalmus (assembly GCA_018155175.1). NCBI lineage: Eukaryota > Metazoa > Chordata > Actinopteri > Cypriniformes > Cyprinidae > Sinocyclocheilus > Sinocyclocheilus anophthalmus. The sequence goes on along the minus strand of JADLZN010010791.1, from coordinate 79,098 downwards.
CCCCGAAAAAGGAGGGCAAACAAGATGAGATAAAGACCAAAAAAATGTGTGGGCATTCAGTTGTTTTGGTTCAACTGTGAATCTAAATGCTTACTTAACTTTAGCTCAGTGTTAATGTCCATGCACTAGTTTGCACTAGATTGGTGTCAAGATTTAAAAAAAAAAGAAAAAGAAAAAGAAAGAAATTAATACATTTATCTATCAAGAATGCATTTGACTGATAAAAAAAGACAGTAAAAATGTATTTATTTATTTATCTAAATGCTGTTCTTTAGATTTTTTTCCATTTATTAAAAAAATCGTTTCCACAAAATATTAATAGCAGCACAATTTTTTAACATTGAAAATAATAAGAAAAATCATTTCTTTGGGATCATGTGACACCGAAGACTGGAGTAATGATGCCAAAAACTTAGCTTTGCACAGGAATAAATTACATTAAAAAAAGAAAGTTATTTAAATTCTAATAATATATCTCACTATTACTGTTTTTACATTTTGATCAAATAAATGCAGCCTTGGTGAGTAATATTTTCCCCCCAAAGAATGTTGGGACTGTATATTTTATTGTGCCTCTAAAACACATGGATACATCTCCGCCAATAAAATAAAACTGAACAACATGAGACACTCTAAACCAGTGATCCTCAAATCTGGCTCGCGAGATCCACTTTCCTGCAGAGTTTAGCTCTAACCCTAATCAAACACCTGAGTTTGCTAATCAATGTCTTCCGGATCATTCGAAAATCACAGGTATAGTTGTTTGATTAGGGTTGGAGCTAATCTCTGCAGAAAAGTGGATCCCGCGAGCCAAATTTGAGGATCACTGCTCTAAACGCTCCCAAGATGATTATTTGAATGAATGAATGACAAATGCAAGAACAAAAAGTGTCCCTTTGTGACATAACATCGAAATTTTGCCTTTTTGTTTCACAGTGTGATTTCATATCTCACAATGTGTCTTTGTTTAATTTAAAGCTCACAATTACCATTTTTATTCCGAGGCAGACACATGCTTCACTAGCAAAGTGACCCCTGTCCAACAAGTTAAATGCATTATTTCAGCTGTTTCTTAATTTTTTTGGAGCCTGTTATCTTTAAGGCATTATGCAAACTGCTGCTCTCACAACTGCTAACCTTTAACATCTTGAACTCATTGGAACTATTATAAATCTGTTGCAAATAAATTCTGTGAATCGACTAAAGTGTGCATTGAAGCCTTAAAACTTAATTTTTTTCTAATTTCATTTTTCTGATTCATTATTATTGGCCAGTGTTGGGGGTAACGCATTACAAGTAACGCGAGTTATGTAATCAGATTACTTTTTTTTCAAGTAACTAGTAAAGTAACGCATTACTTTTTTAAATTTACGCTAGTTACTTTGTTTTTCCATTTATTGATTGAAAGCTCCCCTGTCCCCATGTTGGGAGAAATCAGAAGTGCAGAGGAGTTGTGTGCGCTGTGTGAACATGAGGTTACTGTAGTTCTAGACTAAATGTGAATGTGCATTAATTCATCCCACTCACAAAAAACAGATTTAGTATTCATCATTCATTCATCATAGATTAGTATCTAATCCAATTTTATAACCAATGTCTTTGCTGCTGACCTTTGATGATCCAGTTCAACCATACTAAAAAGCAAAAATGACTTTAGATAAACTAACAATTGTGCGTCATTGTTTTTTTTTATTGCTGAAGAGTGTTTCTTCTCCTGCGTTCTACTGTATAGACGTGAATTTACTTTTCCTTCAGCCTGAGGTTTATTCATTACACTTTTTGGTGTGAAAGGGCTTTTACATTTGCTATAAGTAACGTAATTAGTTTTTTTTTTAGGGAGTAACGCAATACTGTAATGCATTACTTTTAAAAGTAACTTTCCCCAACACTGCTTTTGGCAAAGGCAAGCTGGTACATTTCATTTCATTCTGTTGAAAAACGGAAATGGAGCCATTACACATTGTCACAGCGGCTATGTAACATTAACAAGTCTGCAAACTGCACATAAAGATTAGTATGCATTATCTGGTCCTTAAGGGCAAGTCATTCATTTGTCAACCGAGAGAGACATGACAACGAGAGTAAACACGCCAGCTTCGGTTTGTGGACTTCATGTGATTAACCATTAATCAAAGGAGTCTGGAAGAAATTACGCTCAGAGTGCCAGCGTTTCTTAAGCTCAGAACGCACGGATACACCTCAGCTAAAGAGGATGGCGTTCTCAAATGATCCCACGCCATGTAAGGCAGTGCGACAACGTCACCTGGCAGAATTCCTGGACTAATTAAAGATCACTATTTAGCACTTCCTGTAAACAACATGGGGTCAAAGAGTTCGGCAAAGTAACATGACTGGGTTTTTTTAACCACGTAAAATATGACTGTAATGTGACAGTACTGTGAATACCACACATCATGTGAATTTGAGGAAATATTAACCATTTACAGGAAAACAGGGTACTTTCCTTAAAAAGAAAGTTGACACAGAGTCTCTTTCATTTTTGGATGCTGCTTAAAACAAAGAAAGCTATCAGCATTTCATCTGGTTTCATTCGACTGGTTTCTATAAAACACAACAATTATTTTTGAGTTCAAACACTAAATATACTAAGTCTGAGTTCATATACAGTAATTTGTATACTAAAGAAGATATTTAAGTTTATATACAGTACATTATATACTAAAGACTGTTCCATACATTGGTGGCCAGTGGCTGTCACACTCTTAAAAGGAGCAAAAAGCACAATAAAAGCATCATAAAATAGTCCATGTGACTCATTCACTACATTTAAAATCTTCCGTAGTCATATAATAGCTTTGTCTGAGAAACAGACAAAAACCTAAGTCATAACTCTGACAACATTCATTGTATGGAAAAGAGCAGCTTGGACATTGTTTTAAATAACTCTTTTTATGTTTCATGAAAAAAAAGTCACAGGTTTCACCAGTCATAGATTTTCAACATGAGGGTAAGTAAACAATGACAGATTTTTGTTTTTGAGCGAACTATTCCCTTATTGTAACATCAGCCCACATATTTTGTAATTTCTGGTAAAGAGGCTCACCAAACAAAGCAAGGTTTGATTTAAGGCTTTATTTAACCAAACAGATGTTTCTAATGTCAGGATAACAAAGTCCAGAGGATGCGGTGGATAAACAGGACTACGATTTCTAAACTCAGGGTTTGTCATGCACTAATTTATTTCCATACACAGCACATGATGTGGGTGGACAACACTAACAACGCCGGCTATAAACACCCTAAAGAATGCAGATATGTGGCATTACGTACTGTAACTCACGGCAGATTGAGTGGGATAAGCGGTCTACAATTAGCTCATCATAAGCCAACACCACACACCCCCAGATGAGACATTAAGCCTTTACAGGCGTCCAATGGCCTTAGATCTGAAAAGGACATTGACCATGTGTGGAAAAGTCTCACTTAGCCCAGGAAGAGCGTTAGACATTAATAAAGATGCTTTTATTATCCTAAAACGGACAACTGAAATCTGCCATTGCAAAGTCTACGGAACATTTCAAGGTCTGGTTTCATTGAAAGCGGCAGGAATGCAGGTCAGCGTTCAATGCAGCTCGACTGGGTTGGCTACCATGAATAAAAGTTTCCTAAATGGCGCGATTATGTCAGATACGTTTTTTTTCTTTGCAATCTCTGTGGGCAAGGAGACGGTTTCCATGGAAATACAAAGTAGCTGTAAACACAGACGGGGGAAGTGAAGCAGGAAGTGGCTGACCCTGATGACGCAGTTGTTGTCTTTCGAGAGGACGGGCATGCAAATTTGACACGTTTCTACCATGTGCTATATGCTACCAAGTGCACAAAACAAAGCAGTGAGAGATGGCACTATTATGAAGTATTTCATGGAATTCAGAAATGCACATTTTATGTTGGTGGTTGCACGTAAGTTACCATTATCACCGAACATAACTTTAATCATGCTGCTCAAAAAATGGTATTTCCCCTTTATGAAAAGCACATGCATTTCAATGTGTTTCAAATAATCCACTCCACCCTCAGTTCAGTTTCCTCTGTCAAAACCACAGTAAGAGACACATTTTTACATCAGCCGATACTATTGCAGTCATTGGCTGCTAGGGTAACACGAGTCACAAAGATCGGCAAAGATTACTGGCTGCCCAAGATGTCATGCCACCACTCCCCACACCCACATTACCACTGCGAACTAAAAGTAAAACATTATGTCATACTTCTGCATGAGATATTTTAGATGTTATTGCCTGATGTGTTTTCAGTGGGGTGCTGGTACAGCAAATTCATTCATTTTTTCACACCAGCCACTCACAATGCCCCATTTATTGACCTTCCTGGGCAGGGCTCCCAGAGAATCCGACTAAATAAACGGGTGAGGCATATGATTTCTAAATTTGGTCAATCTTTAAACCTATTTTACACTTCTACCCATGAGTCACTTTCCTACATTTCTTTACTTAGCCCTCACAGTTAATGGGCCTTAAATTTAGATAAATGTAAACATGTAAACAAACCTGTTTGTCAACAAGGAAGGCTACTTGTTTTTCTGTAGGAAGTATTTTTACACTTTTTTTAAACTAATAATTATTATTTCTATACTATTTTTCTAATAATTTCAATAACTAGAAATCACTATTTATAATAAGAAGAATCATGTACATAAAAAACATTATTTAAAATGATGATATACATATTATTAACATCTCATAATACTAATAATCATCATCTCTAGAAGTTAGCAGGTCACCTAGCATTTAAAATATCTCATTTTATATAATATTGTTTGTTGGTGTTTTGTTTTATTATTAGAAAATGTTAAAGTTATGAAATTAAATACAAGAAAAATCATCATCATTCAGTCTATCATTTAGCAGTCATTTACCAGTTTAAAATCGGCTAATTTAAATTATTAGTCATATTGACAATATTTAAATCATTATATAAAATATTTTAAAATATACTAAAAACTATCCAGTCCTTTTGTTTAAATCCCTAATTTATAGTAAATATCAATAATATATTATTAAATATCATTAATGTAATTAAAAAACAGAAAGGCTACATACCAACAACAACACTGATATCTAGTCATGTAATTTTAAATAATATTATTATATTCTTAGCAATAATTTGTTTTAGCATAACAATTAAGTATTGGAAAAGACTAGATACTATACAATCATGATACATTTAATTGTGTAAAAAGCATCAATAATAATAATAATATAAAATAATAATGGTGTAACTTAAAAGCATTTGAAAAAAGACGAAATACCTCACAATTCGTAATACATGGTGAATACATGGAGTAAAAATAATCTAGCATTATTCTGTTGGTATAGTTCATATACTGTGCTCCCTCCAAGTCCCCTTTCACAGTTACAAAGACAGTTGAAAACCAGTTGTGTCTGGTTTTTCCCTGTTCCCTCTAGTACTCTCAAGGGAAATCGAAATCAGCAAATCAAGTCGAGATGAGTCAGAGCTCTGCTACCAAGGTCTTTGTTTCCCAATAAGAAAAACATACATGGCGAAGAACTCAGCACTGCCTGTTTTTGTAGACAGGGAACCCCTCATTATATGTGGAAAGGGCCACGTCATGCCTTTTGCTCTCGGCTGATGCTTGGCCCTCATCCCACAAGATTGTTCAAGGACCTCAAAACAAACAGAAAACACTTAACCTCTGTAAAAATGTCTACAGTATGAGATCCAGATGACTGTAAGAATAGCACAAGCTATGATTAGACAAGCCCTTAAAAGCCCAACAAGTACCAAATCACGTTTTCTAATGAGCTAACAGAGAAATGAAAAGGCAAGTTTTCGGTCACACAAACAAAAATAAATGTTGTCATTGACATCACACTTGGCAGTCCAAGAAACCTGACTGGGCACTCTGCACGATAAATTAGACAAGGCATCATAGTCAGCAAAATAAATCTGTCAGGAAAACATTTACAACATGTGTAATAGCCAACCCTGAACCAATAGACTGTCTAACACTACATATTAATGGGAACTATTCAAGCTATGATGCATTCAATCTCTTTTCACCATTTTGGGTAAGAAGTTCAAAATCTAGCCGAGGCTGTATGAGAAAATCTCCAGAAGCTGCTGACCCTGACAATAACCTGTGCTTTCACACGAACGCAGATGCTAATTCAGAGGATAACAGGAGATTACACAGTAAGCCAATTAAGGACCTCAATGAAACCCAGTGGACTGTAGGGTCAGTGTGGTTTTATTTAGAAGCTCAGTAGCTAGAGGTCAGACGACTAGCATCTTGCAGACATATTAACCTTTCAGAAGCGTTTACGTCTTGATCCGAGCGCTAACCTATTTTCAGACGTCTGGCTTCCTGGTTGTTCCTCTGTAAACATACTGCTAGTCATATGGTGCTCCATGACCTACATCTCCTGAGGAACTGCCATCCAGCTGGACGCACCCAGACCTTGATGAATGGACACTTTTACCTCCTTCAAATTAGGCCCTTCAGATCTGCAATACAGCTAAAATTAGAGCAGTAAACGAAAACACACAGGGGGCGTTGCTCCTCCTGCCAGAGGATTTTCATCTCGCTTCACATGTGTTTTTGATTATGTTACTGGGGACGAATGGAACAGATTAGTAAAAGCGCAAACAACAAAAACATTTTTTTCTCAGGTTTACAGGAAGTACACAAATATCCAGGAAACGATGACTCAAACCAGTGAAGAGTTGGAACATTAACCCAATGGCATCCTGAAGTCTGTTACTGTACCTCCAGACCCATTTAAGCTCACAGACTGATAAAATTTTAACCTAAACGCCTCTCGGGCTGTTTAATGTAAACCCATTAGGATGAACACAACGTCACTCTAGTAAAACTTTTGTGTAAATATAATGCATCAGTGCACGTTTTGTTGAAAAAAAAAACATGCTTCCCTTTCTCCTATCAAAGCTCTGGTGGCACTTCATAACCTATTTAATGTAACATATTTTTCCATTTAACTGTCCTAGTTGTGGCATTAGACCTGGCAATGCCATAGACATTTAGACTTATGTGAAAGCTGAATCCTATTTGCTGCGTTTATAGAGCTCTATATTTAGCACAATAACACTGAGCAGAAAGTACACTCTGACAACAAATCAAACCAATAAATAAAAAACCATCCATAAACGAGTGTATGGTATGAATTATTCTAAATATGTTCCATCCCATTCAGCCTAAAGTGCCAGTTATTTTGAGTTATTCTGAATTTCTAAAGCTTAGTTTCTTTGTAGTCTTATATGGCAAAAGCCTGCGACTTCCTGTAATATTAGGAAAATGTGTTTATGAAGAGCGAGGTTATTAAATATGAAATACACCATTTTGGTTATTTGGGATATACATGGAAGAACAGGGAAATTTGTTTGGCAAGAAGTGAAGTACAGACTTTGCTTTTTGGCTTGAAGAAGGCCAAAACATGGCGAAAAGAAATTAAGTGCTTCAGCTTTCTTTGGTCACTCTTCATGCCAGATGCAAGTTCGAAGGACGGTCATTGGCATACGCCTGTGCTGTGAAAATGTAAAAAGAAAATGTCACCGCTATTTTCTAAATAATGTAAACTGAAGTTGCTATTATTCGTTGGTTTCAAAAATAGCTGGTTGCGTGAAGCTGCGTTTCATGTTAAGTAAAGTCAAGTCAAACTTATTTGTATAGCACTTTTCACATACACAGTTTCAAAGCAACAGTGACAATGCCTGGGATTCTATTTTACTGATACTGAGCATTACTCAAAGGGTTTGTCACTTATTGCACTATTGTGAACAACTCAAAATAGTGATGCAAAAAGTCCCTCTTCACACCTAATGTGCTGACTTAAAAATGTTTAATAAATTGTGTGAGTGAGTGGCATGACATGTGGCCAAGTATGGTCAACCATACCTGGAATTAGTGCTCTGCATTTAACCCATCCTAAGTGCACACACACAGCAGTGAACACACACACACCGTGAACACGCCCAGAGCAGTGGGCAGCCATTAATGCTGCGGCGCTCGGCGAGCAGTTGGGGGTTCGGTGCCTTGCTCAAGGGCACCTCAATCATGGTATTGAAGGTGGAAGAGAGCACTGTATATTCACTCCCTCCACCTACAATCCCTGCCGGTACAAGACTCGAACCCGCAACCTTTGGGTTACGAGTCCAACTCTCTAACCATTAGGCCACAACTTCCCCGATAAATGTCATTACTGCTAGGAAATCACTTTTACAGTCTAAGAATAAGGCTACGTCCACACGAAGCCAGAGCTTTCCCTATTCAACCTTTTCCCCCCCTCCTCTCAAGAAATATCTGCGTCCACATTAAACCACGAAACCGACACAAAACGATGTAGTATACATGCCAGACCAACATGTTGTGCTGTAATTCTGCCACAGAAATACACTAAAAACGGAGAAGAAGACTTGAAATATTGCGCATAAACCTTGCGCGTGGTATACAAACGAACATGGAACAATACATTTATTAATTTGTGTTAATGTTAGTTAATAAAAAGACAATCGTTCAGTGTTTGTTCATGTTTTTGTTGCTGTTACGTGACGTAGCGGTGTCTGACTAGGGGCGAGACGTGGGCTGATGACGTCATCGTTTCAGAAAATATACAGATTCGCTGTCCACACGAAAACGCAAGGGGGGTGTTTTCAGATTTATCCACTCTGGGACCCGGTTTCAAAAAATATCGGTTTCACTCTCCCAAAACGCCAGATCTGTCTGGACCAAACGCCTATACAATACAAAATGTATGCGTATACAGCTAAACGCGTCTCCGTGTGGACGGGGCCTAAGTCTAATGGTATACAAGGAAGTATTTAAATAAAAAGATTTACTAGATGTTCAGAAACATGCTGTAAACTTAATTACATTGTTTAAAAATGTTTACAAATCCAAATAAAATGATATGAACAGAAACGCTATCAGCTAGCTTACACAAGGGTGTCAACTTGAGGTTAGATTTTGATTACATCTGCTCTTTTGTACTGTATATAATACAACTCCTATGCTATATTATGTCTTTATGTGAGGATTGGCTTAAAATGTATACTTTAACATTTTTGAGGTAATAAGGAAAATAACATTGTAAATATCCTGCCTAACATCTGCTTTTGTGTTCGACAGAAGAAAGAAAATGTTTTAGGGAACGACACGAGGATGAGTAAATGAGATTTAACTGATTTTGGGAGGGTTGTTGTCTGCTCATGATGTTTAGACTGGACTGGGCACAGAGTCTGGGAATGGAGAACTCAAGACAGCTGCTGGCTGGTATTACATTGTCAAGCGAATCAGCTAATGAGCGCCTGAAGCGTCTCATTATCAAGCTCACAGCAACGTCTGACGTTGCCAGCTCAGAATCAACCTAATCTAATGGGCATGATACATAGCGGATGACGTCCAAAATTCACTTTTGGTAAAATGTGGGAGTGCGTGTGGGAGATTTGTCAGTTGTATAAGGACTTGTAACACATCAACAACATGTTTTCTCGATGACCAGGACATTTTCCATTACACCATCACTAAAGTGCTTACAAACAATTTGGCCATCATGATGTCGTAGGAAGCGGCATTTACTCCTTTTGATCGATCGGTGTAACAAACGGCTGCGTATAGCAATCAGGTTTTTGAAATTTGTTCTCTGGCATCACGCCTGGACCTCTAATGGGATCCTAGACTGGGGCGGCTGTGAGTGCCAACACTCGTGCTCCTGACTGCTTAAAAAAAATTGGGACTGTCGAGTCATTCCATTCAAGTCCCGCCACTGCAGGTGAGGCTCCATTATGTGTAGACTTAAAAGTGGCCAAGGCACACAAACAAGAGCGGTAGCCAAAACTGAAAACTCCAAGCAAAACACCCTTGTTCACAACAATGCTGACAGTACCATTACTGAGAGCCAATGCTGCCCAAGTGACATCTTATGATGAGTCACATTGAGATAATGTTATCTTGTCTGATTAGTGAGGTGGTGGTTTCTATCTCTCTTTATCTGTAGCCATATCTGAGTTTAGAAAAACAGTTGATGTGTAGTTGCTGTGCAACACTTAGTAGGTAACTAAAAACAATATACTATATTTTTATATCTTGTGTCTACATGTACATTTAAACTAAAAAAAAAAAACCCGCAGGAGTTCCTACAGTAAAGAAAACAAGGGTTTCTATATTGGACTCTGAACTCTTAAAAGATAACCAAGGGTCATAACCTGTTGGAATTGTGCCTTGTCAGATAAATAAACAAAATGTGCATCAATTAGCATTTTACAATTCTCAGAATGCTGAATTCTTTGAATTCACCTAGAAAGGAAAATTATATTATTATTTACTCACCCTCGTGTCGTTCCAAACCCGTATGGCAGACTTTCTTACATGTAACACGGAAATGAAGTTCTGGTCACTCTTTTCCAGGTAATTGCAAAGAATGCTGACCGAGGCTTTAAAGCTACAAAAGGAAGCAAAAGCATCATTAAAGTGTCATAAAAAGTGTTCACGGAAGCTATACGATATTGTTTTATGAAGATACAGGGCATTATGTGAAAGACAGACTAACGTTTATGTTGTTATTCACTGAAAATCGGTTCTAGCATTATATCTGTTCTAGCATTATATTTATTAAAACCTTATTTATAGCTAGATAGATAGATAAAGAACAATCATTTGATCACCTATGCAAAAAAGCTCAAAGTCAAAAACAAAATTTGGTATAAATGATTCATTAATGAGTAAGACTAATCCGATTCTTGAGTTCAGCTGACTGAATCAATGATCCAGCCCACCAAAAGTTGAAGACTATCAGTTAATAATGACTTATATGTAGGTCTGTTTGCCTCACAATACATAGCGCAAGTTGCTTCAACTATTTTTGACAAATACTTATGACTTTTATTAAAACCTTATTTATAGCTAGATAGATAGATAAAGAACAATCATTTGATCACCTATGCAAAAAAGCTCAAAGTCAAAAACAAAATCGAATTTTCCTAGTATTGCAAATATTTATCCATACATAGATTCAACTGAAAAAAGTAATTCTCTCCATGTTCTAAACATTGACATTTATTTTTATTTTTTTGGAAAAGCCTGAAATCTTTTACATTTAAAATCAATTACAAAATGGGAAACAGCGACCACCGACAAGTCTTCAAAATGTCTCATGTTGTGTTCCATGAAGAAATAAAGTCATACAGCTGATTAAATCTAGTAAATTTAGTAAACATAGTAACTTTAGTATTTTGTTGTTGCTGCAAGTGAGAATGCAAATGTAGAGATCACAAAGAACTGACATTCACATTTTAATAAATCCACATCCAAAGGCTTAATGACATTTGACACAATTCAAGTTTATTTATTTGTACAGCGCTTTTCACGATACAAATCATTGCAAAGCAACTTTACAGCAAATTAAGTTTCTACCCATTTAGTTGTAGTTTATCAGTGGTGACTGTCAGTTTATGTACATATGGCAGAAATGTACGGGAAAATCAATTTAAGACGTAATAAAACAGATGATGAACACTTTTAACAGCAATTATTTTATGATGCAATTAAACTTTCAGCTAAATTTGGTAGTTGTGTATGTTGTTTCAGGGTGGGCATCATCTGAGGTCCTCTGAGGGCAACCTCATCTCTTCTCAGGTGTTCTGGATCCAGACTGAAGCTTGTGGAAACAAATAGAGACATAATTAGCGTAGCTTCTGTTCCAACCAAGCTACATTTATTTGTTTAACCCAAACTAAAGAATAATAATGTGCATTTGATCAGATTCCACTGCAATTAAACAGTATAAGATGCAGTATTTGAATGCTTGCCAAAAGTGTGTCTTTAATCTATAGTTAACCAGAGATTTTGTCTGACCCCCGAACGTTTATCTAGGAAGGCTATTCCCCGAGTTTTGGGAGCCAACTGCGAAAATCTCTACCTCCTTTTATGGAATTGCTATCCTAGGTACTACCAAAGTCCAGAGTTTTGCGACCTTAGGGAGAGTGATGGATTGTAGCATGGTAGAAGACTAGTAAGGTACGCAGGAGCTAACCCATTAAGGGCCTTACAGGCAAGTAATAATATTTTGTAACTGATACAGAACTTAATAGGTAGCCAGTGCAGAGACTGTAAAATTGGGGTTATATGATCATATTTTCTTGACCTGGTAAGGACTCTAGCCGCTGCATTTTGGACAAACTCTAGCTTATTTATTAAAGATGCAGGACAACCAGCTAGCAGTGCATTACAATAGTCCAATCTAGAGTTTCTGATGCATGAACTAGCTTTTCTGCATCAGAAACAGATAACATGTTTCGTAGCTTGGCGATTTTTCTAAGATGGAAGAATGCTGTTTTTTGTAACATGGGAAATATGATTTTCAAAAGACAAGTTGCTATTTAATATAACACCCAGATTTTTGACTGTAGAGGGAGTAACAGTACATCTGTCTAGTTGCAAATTGTAATCCAAAAGATTCTGTGTACTGTCTTTTGGTCCAATAAGTAATATCTCTGTCTTATCCGAATTTAGTAGGAGGAGAAAATTATTGGTCATCGAATCTTTTACATTTTTAACACATTCTGTTAGCTTAGATAATTTAGAAGTTTCATCTGGCCTTGTTGAGATATATAGTTGAGTATCATCAGCATAACAGTGGAAACTAATCCCGTATTTTCTAATAATATTACCAGGGGGCAACATCTATATCGAAAATAGCAGAGGACCTAGGACAGATCCTTGTGGCACTCCATATTTTACTGGTGATAATTGAGATCAGGTATGGTAGTGATCAGACAGGTAGGATCTAAACCATCTTAAAGCCTGGTGAACAATGAACCTTCACAGGTAGACTGACAACCTTATACATACACATGCTTAAAAGCAGACACTTCAGCACATCAGTGCTAACTGATGATTGAGAAACTATGCCTTTGCATGCATCACCACCTGTCACAATGAAATGATGCCTGAGGGTGGACTGAACAATTACACAGTGATCACTGTCTGCAAACCACTAATTAACAGTTTAAGTAAAATGGCAGAGAACACGACATGCGGCTTTGGATGTCATCGCTTTAATCTGGGGAGGCATATGTCTAACGGCAGGTTATATAACATGTAACTTCTACACGGCAGTGTTAACATAGATCAAACTGACTGTCTGTGAAGACCTGGTAGGTGAGCCTTTGGTCTGCAGACCTGCTGAGAGATTGTGAAATGATAGAGAGACCAGGAGGAAATCTCTTTCACCAGTTTTACCCATTTGTGAGATATTTAGCAAACAGATGTTTAACGTGCTACATGCAATGCCTTATACAGTTCCACACATCCTGCTACATAAGACACCTACCTCAGCATGTGTGTGTGCTGTGTGAACCACAGTTACATAAGAGACAAGAGCTCCTCTACTGGTGATAGTGAGAAACTGCACTGAACTCTTCAGTGCTAGCACATGTCCTATCTGTGTCATAAGCTCACAGGCTCAGTTTTCTCGAAAAATCATTTTAGCGCTGCTGTTCAAGGCCTCACCAGGCCAATATCATACACAATCTGTCTGTGGGTTTTAATATAATCAGTTGTGGAACCAAAGGAGTTAACATTAAAAGACACGCTTAAAATAAAAATAAAATAACGATAGATCAATAAAAATAGGTGGTTAACAGAAATAAATGTATAAATAAACAAACAAACAAATCAATAATAATACGAATGAATGAATGTAAACAATAATTACTGAATTATAAATAAATAATTAAATAAATAAAAATTAATGTATGAATGAAGTTCATAGTGAACAAGAATAAGTAAAATAAAAACAAAAAAGCAATAAATAAATTAAATAGAATCGAACAAACAAATAAATCTCCAGTAGTGAAAAACCCCACCTAAATAAATAAATAAATGTTCAGTCTAGTGAATAATAAGCACTAACGTAAAACAAATAAAAATTAATTTACTTTTATTTTTACTTATTCAGTTTTAACTAAGTGACTTAATATCCTACAGGCACCTCTAGGAGAAATGCATAAATGCATTTTTTGGATTGCCATATACAGTAAGACTTTGCTGAACTCATTACAGCATCTTGTTACTCAAATCAAAAGCAAAATAATAGTACTGATAAAAGAGTTTATTTTTCTCTACAGAGGAAACAATGTGACACCCATCCTTTCCACTTCCTGGAACAGGGCACAGCCCTTACAGATGGTCAGAGTATATTGGCCTAGTTACTGTGCACTTAATGCAAGTTAGCACAATAAAGTACTTTCCTGTCAGAAACACTTTCAACTGCACAAGCACAGTTTCACTCATAGAACTAACAAAAGTGCTAAAAATATACTTTGGATTATAGCGGGGTTTCCCGATTGGGGGTCTGCAAGGAAACTGGTGGGGGTTTGTGAGTAGATGAAAAGTTAATTTATTAAACTGAAAGAAAAATAACTCTGAATCTCACAGCGCAACAGACTGTATACTACTTTAATTAAATTGCAGCGTTTGATTTGAAAAGCTATATGGCTATTTCAGTTTAGTTTTTTTCTCAAGTGTAGTGCAATGAGTTAAAATGCATTTGGGAACACAAATATGTGCTAGGTTGACTTTATTCACATTTACATGATTTCCAACATTGTGAACAGAAGTTCAAACCTACTACAACACTTCACCAATATTCTGCCAAAATAATAGTGAGAGTTTGAATGTTTCAAAGTGAAGAATTTTGGACCAATGATAAAGAACATTCCAGACAATATAAAATATTTTTTCTTACTCTAAACGTTTTTGAATGGGGATGTTCTAGGACTGTATAATTTACTATGACTGTATTTTGATGGCTGTGTCTGGGCTGAACGCTGTACCCAGGCAGGTTTCCATGCATGTGCAGCAGTTAAGCTGGCAGGACGCAAGGGATCCAGAGGTGGGACGACCTCTGACAAGATTAGTGGCATCACGCTGGCACGGCAGTACGGAGAGAGGAGAGGGGAGAGGGGGGGGCAGGAAGAAGCTTTTCCAGACTGCTGACCAGACCTTATCCGCTGACGGCAGCCGCTTGGTGGGGACTGTGTGGCCCTTCCTTCCCCCTCTGATGGGAAACACCCACAGGGGTAACAGGTGCACTTGAAACATACGCTACTGCATCCGTAATGCTCCCTTCACATGCGCACCGAATGATAAGTAGTGAGGTTTATAATGGCACAGGATGTCATCGCAGCCAAATCGCAGCAGTGCCATGGAGTCTTACTGAACCCCTCTCTCAGTGTGGAAGAACCCAGGCCTTAACTTAATTGACCTTACTGCAGGATTAAGACCCCGGGCCAGACAGCAGGACCGGTGTGTCTGGAACAAACTGTTCATCCATTCACAATCCCCTTCGACAGCGGCCCACTCGGGTCTCCACTCCTCTGATGGGAAAATTTACAAAACAAGCGCTTAGTTCAAGACAGCAGCAGGTTACGGGGCACAAAGTACCAGTCATCACATGTTGACCGGCGTGGATACGCACATGAGCGATACACGTGGAAAATCTACATCTTTCCAGGAATGAAAACTTACTCTAAATGTACAGCAATTTAATAATAGCAACTGCAAAACAGGTATAGGTTTAAATTATATTTACCTATTCTAAAGACTGGTCAAATTCACTTGTAGTAGTGAAGCCCGGTTTATAGAAAACATTTGGGTAACACTTTAGTTTAGGGACCAATTCTCACTATTAACTAGTTGTGCTTATTAGCACACCTATTATTAACATATTGGCTGTTTATTAGTACTTAAAAAGCACATATTCTGCATGATCATATTCTACATCCCTATTCCTACCCAATACCTAAACTTAACTACCTTACTATTAATACAAATTGGACTGAACCATAGATCTACTCAAGTCACTCAATCAAAACTCACTTTTAGATGTGCCTGACATTCACTCCGACTCAAAATGAGCCAATATTCTCAAGTACTTGATCCTATGCTGGTTTTTGCCAACTCATTCAGCGCTTCAGTTACTTTAACAGTACACTCAGTACACAGAGTGAACTGAAAACAGGACAGACAGAGGCATCCTGTGAACTGTTTGCTGAAGGTTTCAGAAAGGGAACACAATGTATGTTTCTGATGTATTTGCTGGAAAGCATGTAGTTTTTTATGGTTTCTAATGGTTTATGTAAAAAGGTGAGTTAATAACGATTAATTTATTTGCTTTGTATGGTTTAGACATGCAAAACATCCACATTTCACATCATTATTGGATGCTTTAATAATAGAATTGTGTGTGCTTGAGGTCACTGTGTGATTACATAAATTAACTGATTTAATTGCAACAAACTGTCCTAAAGAACCAGATCACTGAAAAGACTTCCCATCACTAACAGTTGAAATACACTGCTCAAAAAAATAAAGGAACACTTTTTAATCAGAGTATAGATAGCATCAAGTCAATTAAACTCATAGGACATTGCTCTGGTCAGTTAAGTAGCAGAGGGGGTTGTTAATCAGTTTCAGCTGCTTTGGTATGAATTAAATTAACAACAGGTGCACTAGATGGGCAACAATGAGACGACCCCCAAAACAGAAATGGTTTTACAGGTGGAGGCCACTGACATTGTTTTCCCCTACTCATCTTGTCTGACTGTTTTTCACTAGTTTTGCATTTGGCTAAGGTCAGTGTCACTACTGGTAGCATGAGGCGATACCTGAACCCTACAGAGTTTGCACAGGCAGTCCAACTCCTCCAGAATGGCACATCAATGCGTGCCATTGCCCTAAGGTTTGCTGTGTCTCCCAGCACAGTCTCAAGAGCATGGAGGAGATTCCAGGAGACAGGCAGTTACTCTAGGAGAGCTGGACAGGGCTGTAGAAGGACCCATCAGCAGGACCGGTATCTGCTTTGTGCAAGGAGGAACAGGATGAGCATTGCCAGAACCCAACAAAATGACCTCCAGTAGGACACTGGTGTGAATGTCTCTGCCCAAACAATCAGAAACAGACTTCATGAGGGTGGCCTGAGGGCCCTACATCCTCTAGTGGGCCCTGTGCTCACTGCTTGGCACCGTGGAGCTTGATTGACATTTGTCATTGAACACCAGAATTGGCAGGTCCGCCACTGGTCCCCTGTGCTTTTCACAGATGAGAGCAGGTTCACCCTGTACACATGTGACAGACGTGAAAGGGTCTGGAGAAGCCGTGGAGAACATTATGCTGCCTGTAACATCGTTCAGCATGACTGGTGATGTTCTGGGGAGGCATATCCATGGAGGGACGCACAGACCTCTACAGGCTAGACAATGGCACCCTGACTGCCATTAGGCATTGGGATTAGGGATGTAACGATTCATTCAACTCACGATTCGATTCGATTCACGATTTTGATTTCACAATTCGATTTGATTCACAATATTATTATTTATTTTTTTTACAAAATGAGATTTAAGACAAATTATAAATTAAATGTGTCCTTTTATTATTGCTTGGACAAAATGCTGCACGTTTCTTTGTGAAATTGAAATATAACACTATAATAATATACTAATATAGCACTTGCATATTATTGCTCTTTTGTTGGTTTTGATTGCTTCTATTGTCCTCATTTGTAAGTTGCTTTGGATAAAAGCATCTGCTAAATGACAAAATTTAAATATAATATAAATGTAAATAAAAAAAAATTGAAATTTTAAAACAAACCCCAAATTTAAAAACATAAGTAACACAAATAAATAAACTCTTCATTAACAAAACAAGGCTTTGCCTGTGCTCTTTCCCATTTAAAATTAGAGCTAACACTGCCATGTTAATCATGATCCAAACAAAGTTGCTGCATACATGCAACATTAGCAGTTTTTAATCTAAATTAGATTGTATAATTTCGAAATTTGAAGCAAAAACAGAATACTTTGTCTTCAGTTTTGTGAAACTATACATACAAATATCTGCATAAAACAGCAGACGAGCTGAATGAGACGCAGATTCACTCTCTGCCAGCAGGTGGCACGTAAAGCGTTTCCTTGGTTTCCGCTGTAAACAAAGCAGCGCTGCACTTATGAACTTTAATGTGCATTATACAGAGGCAAGATGATAAAAAATACCATCTAAACTTTTCTAAAGACAGTAAGTTCCCCTCAGACATGCATTCATATAAACTCCTACCCCTAAATGAATCGCGATTTGTTTAGCATCTCAACCGATTTGAATTGTCACATATTTGAATCAATTTTCAACCGGCTCGCGGTTAATCGTTACATCCCTAATCAGGATGAAATCCATGGACCCATTGTCAGACCCTACGCTGGTGCAGTGGGTCCTGGGTTCCTCCTGGTGCACGACAATGCCTGGCCTCATGTGGCGAGAGCATGAAGGCAGTTCCTAGAGGATGAAGCAATTGATACCATTGAATGGCCACCACGCTCGCCTGACCTAAATCCAATAGAACACCTCTGGGACATTATGTTTCGGTCCATCCCACGCCGCCAGGTTGCACCTCAGACTGTCCAGGAGCTCAGTGATGCCCTGGTTGGAAAGAAATCTGGGAAGAAATCCATCCGTCGTCTCATTAGGAACATGTCCCAGGGTTGTCAGGCATGCATACAAGCACGTGGGGGCCATACAAACTACCGAGTACCATTTTTAGTCGCTGCAATGAAATTTCAGCAAAATGGACTGGCCTGCTGCATCATTTTTTCACTTTGATTTTTGGGGTGTCTTTGAATTCAGCCCTCTGTAGGTTGATATTTTTCATTTCCATCAAACGATGTGGCATCCTTTTGTTCCTAAAACATTACCCAGTCCATATCAGTATAGATATCCAGCATGATATTTTCCCCATTGAGATCTGGGGCCAGTTGCATAAATTGTTTAGACTAGTCTTAAGTTAGTCATCCAATTTTTTTTTTTCCTCAAGACTGGTCATAACTTTTTAAATTCAGTCATGAAAGTAAAAAAAAAAGATGGTCTTATATTTTATTGGAGTAAATAAGACGATTACCCCTTGGCAGCTGCTGACACAGTCTTAACTGGTGGCTAAGGTTATGCAACTGGCCCCTGATGTGTTTTCAAAGTGTCCATAAGAAAAATTAATTTTGTTGAGCAGTCTACTTTTGTTGCCAATTAAGCACAAAAACCTGCATCATATTCACTAACTACCCACAAACTAGGCCATAAATGACACATTGCCATTATTGTCAGTGCAATTATATATATGTAAATTAGGCTTTTATAGATTGAGCCATTTTCAATCAACTAGCATGCAGCTATTACTTACTTGTTTGTGAACACATGAATGATTATTACCACCCCATTTTCATTTTTGGGTAAAACGTGTTAAGTCACAATTAAACAGAAGTAGTGACAGATCTTTTCTTCTGTAGTGTGATGTAGGTATTCTCAAATATGGGGCAGGGACTTGGTTTTATCCAATAGTTGTTGATAGGATTTTGAAAAGTAGGTGTTGCACCCAACAATTAATGCAAGCTTGCCAGTGATTGTGAAGGGACGGGATTTAAGATTATTAAATTATTGCAGAAGTCCAGCATGCATCACCAGAGAGAAGTCTGACATTTTGATTACAAACTACAAGGTAAAAAAATAAATAAAAACAAAATAAAAGTAAAAACTAAACACATACACAAGTGAACAGTTCACAATACAATCTATAACAGGCATTTACAAAAGTGATGAGGTGAAGTTTGCATTTTATTTCATGCAAGATGTGGGTTTATACTTAACATAATATAATCATATTATATATTAATATACCATATATCATACGATCATGAAACAAGCCAAATCACTTTTCAAATACCCATTTTATTTCTAATCGGCCTTAAGATATCTTGGGAAACGCTGAGATAGGGGTCACAGGGTCATGGTCAATAAGACATTTTACATATATTTTTGTAGATAACCATTACATAACGTCTGACAAGGGGAAAAAAATTAAGCAATCAATCCTCTCTTTAAAAAACTGAGACATGTAAACACTTTGCTTTTGTCTACTCTCTTTACAGCAGGTCGAGCCACCCAGGTAAAGCCACGGATAAACCACACTGATGACATTTTATGTCTCAACAGGTCTCTGAGCTGCATTCTGGCTGCCAAAAGGAGGCTGTGGAGCATTTAACAGACAATTAAACAGTCACTCATATTATTTATGATCTGACTTTGCTCTGGGCACTTTTACACAAACATTAGTATGAGCATGTGTGACAAGTACAAAGTGGAGTCTTAGAAACTGATAGGTGATGAATAGCTACAGTTGAAGCCCCGTTTGGCATGTTACAGTGTCTCTGCAGATCATATCTTCAAATTAGAATGCATACAACTTATATTAATATGTATATTGTCCCAAGTTTCCTCAGATCAGAGCTGTATTTTCTATGTGTGTATAATTTGTGGACGTCATGTTTATGCATTTTAAATTAGTTACACAATTTCTGGCCACATGTAAAGATGTTACATCATTTTTGGATTTCCTGTTCTATGCCGTTATGTAGACATTTATTACTAAGATCAACCAAAATAAATTCACCCGACCTTTTAGGTGGCACAAAACCCAAAGCACGCACTTAACACAGACCGAATCCGGCGCACACATATTTATAAACTTCCGAGACATGCATTTCTGGCAAAAAATGAATTGGAAGTGTTCCTTTCAATCAGTCCATTCTTTGTGTTGTGGGGGTTGTGGGAATTCTTGCCTTTTGCATGACTCAAGGCCGCTGTCCTCAGAGTTGGACATCTTCTAGAACATTCCAGACAAGCCTAGAAGTTTACTGCTCTCCGATTCTGTCTGTGGTTTGGCATAGCTGTTCGTAAATTACTATCGGAAGTCTGCACGCTTGTTTTGCTTTGAGAGTTCAAGGAACATTCTGTACCCAATTAAAATGTAAATACTAAAAGATGTAACATTTTAATTTCCACCCTTTTGGCTTCTACCGGTTTTATGGGAGGCATTGTTTTGTTTTCAAATAACAGAGATGGAATGCCCTGACATTGTGGAAACCTCTTATTAAACTGTCTTATGTAACAAACCCTAAATATAACACATACACATTTACACCCTAAATTGAGCATTTTAATGTAAAATGAATGCCCACAATTTCACAAAATGCAAAGGATTAAAGGGGTGGTTGACTGTTTTTTTTTCTAGGCTTGATTGTGTTTATAGGGTGCAGTCTAACATGTGTTAATGGTTCGTTTTAAAAAAAACGCCTATATTTATGTCCAATACTGTCCTTTATGCCACAACCGCACTGTCTCTTCTCCTTCTAGACCAGGACACGCTGATCATTTCCTGCTTTTATGAAGCCCCTCCCTCAGAAATAGGCAATGGCTTTATGGTTAGGCGGGAAGCCCCTGTTTGGTGATTGGCTAAACCGCATCTAGTGCGCGTACATAATCTCCCTACTACTACCTCACGCCATGTGAACTCCGGTTGTATGTAAAACACAAAGACGTACAGGTTAATATACGCAGTTATCAGTTTGAGGCCGATTGAGATGCAGAGAATATTATTGAAGAGGATCGTGCAGAGCCTGTGCAAGCACGGCTTTTAATGGTCTTCCTAATAACATTATGTTTGTTTGTTGTTGTCTCATACTTTTAGATAAAGCTTTTCTTTGTAAATTCAAACCAGCATTAGTTAGCATGTTAATATCGTTTTGTCCATGATAATAAGCTATTTAATACAGTACTGCAACTGCCAGCGCATAAGCCAAGAAATGTTTTAAAAACGCTTTGCATAGCTTGTAAAATACTTGGTCTAATTGGACAATTCATTGTTGGAGCTTAGCTGAATGCGAGACGAGAGACAAGAAGAGGGAGAGAGAGAGAGAGAGTTGCAGAGTGTGTGCAGAGCAGGGGGACGTGACGAAAATTATTAAGAACCACTGCTTTAGAACATTAATTTTGAACGTATAGAATCCCTTAGACCAAACTTTAGAAACAGAATCGGGACACAAGTTCATAATAAATGCAAATAAGGAAAGATTTTTAGTGCACCTCTATTTTCTCTTAAGCACCGTCTCTAAAGCAGCGACGAGCAATGTTGATGGTGTGTTAATTGTATAAATTAATTGTTGTGATCACTGAAGAGTTGCCACCGATACAAAAAGAATTTTCCGAAAGAATAAACTAACTACAATAACGCGGTACTATCATGGCACTGTCCCCCTTTGCTACCTTTCCCGGGGCGGGTTATCTGGGTTTGGATGTCACGAACCAACGGTGAATTCAACAATCGTTGTAGTCTCTCCACCGTTTTTGTAGCATTAACACCGCAACACTGTGAATTTTAAAAGACGCTATTTCTCATTTGCTTGAACTTCAGACTTGTCGTAACTTTGCAGATATGGTTATGCGCCAGCAGACAACAATTAACGACAAACAAAAAGATAACTTAACGTAATACAAACATGTGAAATCGCAATCAAAAACCACCACACTATTAACCAAATAAATAAATAAATAAATTGCATGAACCCTTTAGTGTTTGTTATAGTTTATTTATTTTTTTATAAGCAAAAAAAGAATAATAATACCACAAATACTATACCTACACTATATGCCAATGTTTCACCCCTGTTCTGTAATGTGATAGGAAATGTGGTGGTGGTGCGACCATAATTTTTAAAAATTTTAATACAATGGCAGCAGCCTTGGTTGTTTGAGAAACGGTAGGGATGTAATGATTCACTCAAAGTCACGATTCAGAACTTTCAGTGACTCCCAATTATTTCACGATTCGATTCAAACACGATATTCTTTTTAACAAATGAGACTTAAGATCAAATATAATCGGAAAAAATGTTACGAATCATCTCAATGGGGAAATAGGACTTAATTACCATAACTAGTTTCCATGCTATAATTCTGACTATTTACGCAGTCCAGCTAAGTGGAAATATTTAGCTGACCGAAAATAGCAGTCCCACTGTCTTTGTCACATCTAAACGGATAATATTCCTGGTTAAGGGAAATAACTTTATTATTGTACAATTCTACAAAGCTTGTAGCGTTAATCTGCATGATTAGTGACTCCGGTTTTGAGCAAACAATGAACACGTCAAGTGTGATACAAGTAAGGTTTGATTAACTACATAAACACTTAAACTAGTCTACATACTACATAAACACATTAAGCTGGTCAAAAGAACATCCTACTCCACAACCATAAGCTAGGGGTCTAACATACACAGACAGACACAACACAGTAAACAATTTAATGGATAATAATACTCTGAGTGTTAAAGGTTTACTTCACTACAGCACAAAGAGACATAAGGAATGAAATTTTATGAACCATTTGCAGATTCAGCATCTACACCTTTGGATCTCAGATTCTTAGTCAAACCCAAAAAGAGACAGAGACCTTGTAAAAAGGTGTAACTGATCCTTAATGCATCACTCATAAGAACCTAGTAATAGTTTGCTACTTGCGACAATCTCGTATGTCTGAAAGAGATTCCGGATTGCAAGCTTAAGCCCAAGAGCTTGCTGAATTTTGTTGATTGGGAAATACCACTTGCGTCAGAGTAAAACATTGAAGAATGGAAAGGACCCGGCCAGAAGGCCTGGCACAGTTGCTTTGGTATCCTGAAGCGTTTTTCTCTCATCTTCATCTTTGCTTCTGACCGAAACACCGACTGGGGCGGGTCTCTTGAAGTTTGGCCTTTAAAGCCTGCAGAGATTCACCCCTCTCAAGATGGGCTTGCCCAATGAGAAAGGCTGAAATCCCAAGAGGGAGTTTGCAATTACTGGAGGGTTTTACGACCCTTTGTCTCTAAGCACGGTATTTTGCATACGTGTAGTGCGTTGGTGTTGATGCACAACATGAGTAAGATTCTTAGGACCAGTCAAGATGTTGCCTAGGTAGCAGCAGTACTAGCAACTCTCATTTAGATCATCCGAAGATGAATTCATATAGATCAAACATGATATAGGTGAGGTTATATTATCTAGTGGTCTATCATAACATGCATAAAACAGCCTACACTACAACAGACAATATACAAGAAAAGTAATGGTATACACAATGAGCTGAAGGATATGTGTATTCAATCAAAGAAAGGTTTCCTATGTATTAATTAGTAGAAAAGTCAATTTCTGCTCTGCCTCTCTTATGGGGACAAAGAGTGGGTTATCCGACTCACATTCCTGGGGGTGTCGTAAAACCAGTGATATCATGATTAGTTGTCATGGTGACCAAGGGGGAATGGTGTTCAGCAGAAATCCTGGCATCCAGGTTATTGAGTGAGGGGACTGTGACGATATGTTAATCTAATGAATAATTGATTTGATAAATCAAATAAAAATTAGTGTGTCAAATTGGTCGAGACGCTACATAAATTTACACGCCCCTTTCTACGTGTTGTACAGCAGTAACACATAGACCACAACGAGCGATGTCAAGGTGCAGAACAATCGAACACACCTGCCACTCACGGTTGGGAGACAGTGGTGGCTCTTTGGCTTTTGGTGCCTCCAGGAGTGGTTGTGGTTCCGTGGTGGATGCTGTCAGGTGGTGTTTTGTGGTGATGTAGGCTGTAGCAAGGTTTGGGTCCTCGAGCTTATGCAACAGGTGTCGAGGCTGTGTCACCTGTCAACCTGAAGTGAGTTAGTCCGGGTAGGAAGTTTTTTTGTTGATGTTGTTAGCCAGTAAACTATTTGTGGTACCCGTGATGTGGGACAGCCGGGTTCGACTCTCACTGGTGAGAGTGCAGGTGGTTCCAGGGATTGCAGGGAATTGTTATGGAGATTTTGTAGTGTGCAGTGAGTTTCAGACTGACCTAGTGATGATTGCAGGAGAGCAGCAGGTGGTTGTTAGATCTCTGTTTTGCCCGAACGTCACTAGAAATTATGTTTGCGGTGTCACTTTGCTCTTGTGGCGGCACCAACTTGAGATTGCCTGAGTTGTGTTGGTAGAGCTTACGCTGTTGGGCATGTGGGCCCGTTGCACAATCCAACGTTGTCTGGCTGCTTCTAAGGGTGTCGACCGGTTTCAAGGGATGCACCTCCCTTGGAGGGGCCTGATGCTGTATTGCAGCAGGCAAGGAGTCAGAGGTTTTTCCTTCTCAGTACTCCTTAGTTGAGTTTTTTTCAAGGACAGACTACTGTTTTGCGAGTGTCAGTACTACGTTAACCCAGGTAGGCGGGTCCCAGCTGTCCTTGTGTAGCTCCTTCGGCACTTGTTGTGAAGGGTTATAAGGAGGAGGATGTTGTGGTGGACTGCTGTTGGACCTACCGTGGTGTTTGCAGGATGAGGACGCCTTTTCTCAGTGGTTGGTCTGGAACCTGGGTCTTTTGCCATGGTGATGGCTCTGTCCTCTTTTGGCTAGGGGCTTTCTGTAGAAGTGTTTTGCATTGTGGCAATGCTGGGTGTCTTCTGGTGCCCGCTTTGGATTCTGATTTGTGAAGTTCAGAATCAGCAGCAATCAGTCCCTGTTCATACTCTGGGTCTGAGAATTCCTTTATGATGGCTTGTTTAAACTGCTGGTGAGACTGCAGGATCAGTTCCTTTGATGTCCTCAAGGTCTCTGCAGTATTTAGGTTGCCAGATATATTGTCTCTGGCCAGCTCGTTTGGGTCTGTGGGGTCACACGGTGTGTGTTTCTGCAGTGATCCTCTGGAAAGGTCCCCACCCCCTTGTGGCTGCTGGTTGTTGACGTGTGAACAGTGGCTCTCGCCCACCCCTCGCAGGTTCAGACTCTTGGCTAAGGGGGTGGGCCTGCTGGCCAGGGGAGGTTCTGTTTCGTGTTTTCCCTGTCTGTTCACCTTGTGGTCTGCAAGCATTTTTCAGTTCTTTTGTGACACTGAATTCACCTCGTTGCGTCGTTTCGGTTCGCCTGAAATTTTTTTGTTTTTGTTGCAGCTGCAGAGGTTTTCAGGGAGCTGACTTGAGAAGTGTCAAGCAGAAAGCTTTGGCTCCCTTTCCCCCCTTTCGTAGCGGTGCACAGGCGTGGAGGGCTTGCTCCTGTCTTTGCGTAAATCTATGCGCAGGAGAAGATCGTAGGACTGTTTAAATTCTTTCTGAACCATGTCGAGCTCCTCTTTAATTGCTGAGTCAGGGTTATTGTGATGGACCAAATCACATCTCAAGTGCTCATGCGCTGCCTTGTAAGGCCTTTAGATCTGGTGCTCTCTCATTAGTTCCACATATGTTGTTTTAAGAGTGACTTTGTGTTAAACAGTTCTCTTTTCAAGTCCTGTCCGATGGCTTTTTCAGCGGCGCTTGGTGTCTAGCAGCTGTTAGAGCCTCCTTAAGACTGGTGATTTCCTTCTGTTGCAGCATTATGTAAGGTTCCTTGCATCTGTTCTGTGTTTTCTCTCGTTGAGCAGGTGTCAGTTCTTTGCAGAATTCTGTGACTTGCAGTTTCCGCTCATATACCTCCTGTCTGAGGCCCTTGAGGGTGTGGGCCGGGGAGAGGATGATGCTGTTTCATGTCCTGGGTTGGCAGGCAGGGTGCGAGAAGTATGTTCCCAAAAGAATATGTTTGTCAGTCTCAAAGCTATTATCCTTTTTTTGCCATGGCAGGTCGTTGGCTGCTTTGAGCTGAAGAATGTACATTACAGTGCTCTACTTGGTTTCCAGGTGGTCCTGGTGAGCTAGCAGGGCTGGGCATCTGTGTAATGTCTGTGACATCCTGGCACACTTGCGTGGTGGAACAACCATAAGAGAGAGAGTCGCGGCAATGCAGGTACACGACATAGGTAGTCAAATACATAATCTACGTAAGGGAAGGCTGGGTATCCGTGTAAAGGAATGAATCGCTGGTGAGGAAGGCGGAATCAGTGATGTAGGTGGCTATGTTTTTTGGTGTTTCTGAACCCAAAGGAGAGTTGAGTAACTTTGTGAGGGGTCCGTAAGCAGTGGTCCAGCTGATGACCGGGCTATACATTAGTCAACTATTACTTATACTAATGATGGTTCACGGGTTTGGTAAATATGAAGAAACTGAAATAAAATAAGATGAACTCAAAAATCAATAAATAGGATAGTCTCGTCTGTCTGAAAGAGATTCCTGATGCCATCTTAAGGCCCAAGATCTTGCTGAAGTTGGTTGTTGAGAAAGAACCAGTTTGCGTCAGAGTCACAAAAATTTCTAGAATGGAACGGACAAGTCGAACAAATAAAGGCCTGGCACAATGCTTTGGTATCCTGAAGCGTTTCTCACATCTTCATCTTAGCATCCGACCGAACCACAGACTGGGGCGGGTCACATGAAGTGTGACCTTTAAAGCCTGCAAAGATTCATGCCTCTAAAGATGGGCTTGTCCAATGAGAAAGACTGAAATCCCAAGCGGGAGGTTGGAAATACTGGGGTTTTTTATGACTCTTTGTCTGTAAGCATGGTATTTTGCATATGTAATTCGCTTGTGTGTTGATGCACAAATTAGTAAAGATTTTTAGAACATCAATATGTTGCATAGGTATCCGCATGTAATATGCACTCTCAGTTAGAACATCCGAAGATGAATTCATAGAGACCAAAAATTATATAGGTGAGGTTATATTAACTAGTCTAACATGCATAAAACAGCATACACTAAAACAGACAATATACAAGAACAGTACTGGTATACCCATATCCTTAGATATGTGTCTAAATCCAAATCAAAGAAATGTTTTTCACTCAAAGATTACTTCGAAATAGAAAATCAATTTTCTGCTCTGCCATCGCCTATGGTACAAAGAGTGGGTTTAATCCTACTCACACATTCAGCGTGGGGGGGTCAAAACACATATATTCATGATTATTCAGGTTACCCAACGGGCTGATGGTGTTCATCAGAAATCCGCATCCAGTTTATTGGGTGAGGGGATGGTGACGATTTGTTAATCTAATGAATAATTGATTTGTTCAATCAAATAAAAATTAGTGTGTCAGAATGGTCGAGACTACTACCGACATGTGATCCTTTTATTATTGGCTTGACAAATGCTGCATGTTTCTTTTGTGAATTGAAATATACACCTATTATATACCTAAATAATGCTACACGGCATATTTTCCTTTTATGTGTATTGGTTTTGATATGCTATCTAATTGGTCACTCGTTTGTAAGAATTGAACTGTTGGTAAACAACAGCATTACTGCTAATACCAACATTAAGATACTGCAAAATGTAAATACACAAAAAACTAACTATTAATTGTACAACACGCACCCAATACACGTAAAATACCACAAATAAAAGAACTCAGTACATACAGTATAAACAAAATAGGCTTTGTCTGTGCTCTTTCTTCAAATTATATTCAGGCAACCCACAGCATTTTAATCATGATCCAACAAATGTTACACACAACGCAACAATCGTTTTTAATCTAAATTAGATTGTATAAGTTCGAAATTTGAAGCAAAAACAGAATGGTTTCACTTCAGTTTTGTGAAACTATACATAAAAAAAAATCTGCATGAAACAGAAACGGCAGACGAGATGAATGAGACGCAGATTCACTCTCTGCCTGCAGGTGGCGCTTAAAGCGTTTCCTTGGTTTCCGCTGAAAACAAAGCAGCGCTGCACTTATGGCAAGATGAAAAGAAAAAAAAAACATCTAAAGACAGTAAGTTCCCCTCAGACCTACATTCATATAAACTCCTACCCCTAATTGAATCGATTTAGCATCTCAACCGATTTGAATCGTCACATATTTGAAACGATTTTCAACACTCGTGCGGTTACTTGTTACAATCCCTCTGATAAGGCTTGATTATTAAATATCAAGAATTATATGTATTCCAAATATAATGGACACAAAACAGACGATAGAAACCACACACACACACACACACACACTGACACTGGATAGTGTATCAAAGTCCTGTAAACAACAAAGAACACGAACAGCGCGCTTCTGAATAGTAAAACAGAAAGGCCTCTAATTTTATCTCATTTGCTTTTATGAAGCAGAAGTACATCACATGGCCACTCTAAGATTTTCCCACCCTTTCCTAAGATGTGACAGAGAACTTTGAAACCCTTGAGGTAACTACTTTGCGACCACAACTTCCCCAATCTGCGATGGACTTGCCTCAATGTCCTTAACTCAGCTGGGTGATGGCATTTCCTGTAAAACTTTACTTGTAGTCATGTGGGACAATAATTAGATCTATTTGTAACCATGATACAGTCAGCACCGTCAAACCTCAAAAACAGATTCACTGAGAATCACTGGGGCACTCTTAGTACCCACAGTGACTCGGTCACACTTTATTTTAAGGTCCAATTTTTGCTCTTAACAAACCATTAAACTATGATTTTGCCTCAATAAACTCCAAATCTGCTGCTCATTAATAGTTAGTGAGGTAGTTGTTAAGTTTAGGTATTGGGTAGGATTAGGGATGCAGAATATGGTCATGCAAAATATGTGCTTTATAAGCACTAATAAACAGCCAATATGTTAATAACATGCATGCTAATAAGTAACTAGCTAATAGTAAGAATTGGGTCCCTACACTAAAGTGTGACTCTTAAACTTGTGTAAATGAATGTCTTGTTTGAAGTACCGTAGGGAAGTCTGAGGGGGAAAAAATATCCCTCAGGACTGTATGTATGATTCAGTCTTCTCTTTAACTGTAAATCAATGAGAAATGAGGACTATAAAAAGTGTTTGCCACAAAGTCACGGCCACGGGGTGGTCCATTCGTCCCCTTAAATACACCACAAATGGGTTACTTTTCTTCCCTATACTGTAGACATCTTTAAAATAATGCAGATTGATGCTTTTCTCGATAATTAAAAAGTTAGTATTGGCATCTGGGTTTAGTATTGGCTTTGTTTTGAAAGTGAAAGTGAAGTGACATGTGGCGACATATACTCGGAATTTGTGCTCTGCATTTAACCCATTTAGCACACACACAGCAGTGAACACACACACCGTAGAACAGTTGTACCATCCAGTTCGCGGCGCCCGGGTGAGCAATTTTGGGGGTTCGTTGCTATGCGCATACGGGTCTCACACACAGTGCTGGTCTTGAACTGTAGACAGAACGCGCTGTCTTTCAAACATAATAAAAGTCCCCCCCCCACAGATGTACAATCCCTGCCATACACCACAAGACTCAAAAAAAAACCCGCAACCTTTGGGTTACAAATCCGACTCTCTAATCATTAGGCCACAAATGCCCCACACAATTGGGGTTTGGCTTTTATTTGTATTGCGTGGAAAACTGTATGCTACGTTAGACTAAGCCACACTATTTCGAAAGATGGGAAAACTCTTTGGAAATGTCAAGTATTGGCACAAACAATAAGAGTGATTTTGATTCTTAAGAAGCTTTAAGTGTTTGAGTTTTGGCTTATGTACTGTGCCAGTAACTGCTGTTTATGACAAACCCTTGTATACTGCCTTCACTTAACTCTGTTTTCCCGTAAAGTGGCAATAAATTGTGGGAGAGTTGAGTTCTCCGTTTAGTTGAGAGCCGCAGGACAATAGGCGACATACTGGGTCAAAACACACACACAGAGCCCCCTAGGACTCACTCGTGGTACTGCAATCTCAGACAAACAGCCTCACATGACCCTGCTTCTTAAAGTTTGCATGTCTAGAAAGTACTGAATCAAAGCATACAAACAGATACATTCACAGGACATCCTTTGATATCAGTGTTTTCCTCCTTCCTTAGTACTGGAAAGTTTGGCAGTGGCTATTAAAAAACATTCTCCTGCGGACTTCAATGAGTCCAGCTTCTTGTAAACAAAAGATTAGAATGCCATTTACAGCTCTAATAATATTAACTACTTAACCTTCCCACCAGCAAATTAAAGCTTTGGCCCAAGTGTTTAAAACTGCAAATACTGTTGTAGTAAAAATGGATTTGTGTGTCGTACTGGCACTGTATTTGAATGTAACAGTGGCTCGGTGGCCAGCATCAGTATGGTGTTAAAATAATTGCACAAATTAAAAAAAAAATCACGAAAGCTTCATATTTAAAAAGCACGCACGTTTTTTTAATATTCTTTGAAAACAGTTTGTATCAACAGTGTAACATAGAGAGAAGTCTTCTCTTGTGCAACAGCGCATGGTAATTAAACACTGATGTAAACGCCTGATAAATTTAAAAGCGTCATACCAAATGTACCGTTCATTTTTGGCACACAGATAACTCAAAAAGCAACAATATTGCGTTAGGCCTCAAGCAGCCCTTCCCCCCCACGATTACAAAGCCAGCAAGAGGTTAGCTAAAGGATCCTGACATTACACAACTTAAAAATATCACATACAATACCGTCTCGATCACTATGACCTGTAGGAAAAAACTGAAAGATCACATATGATGTACTTTGGAGTGGAGCGGCACAAGCGTGTGTCTGTCAAAATCACACTGCAAAAACCAGCCCGTCTGTCCACAAAAACAGCTCTCTGGCATCCTCGCATTTGGTGCACCAGGCTGGATGTGATTTCAGGACATATGCATGTCCTAAAAACAAAACCTTTAGTACACTTAATACAGCTTCCAAAGCGTACTGTTTTGGTGGGGTTTAGTTTGTAGGTTAGGAAACCAGATCTCTGACTGCCTTACAAAGTATATTCCACTCATTTATCTTCATTAAGCCCTAAAGAACAATTTGTATGTTTAGATCTCTCTTATCATGTTCTTGTGGAATATTTTATTGAAGAACATTTTTGCAAAGCACAGCAGGTTCACAGCAAATAGCTCTGATAAGAGAAAGTTCTCTGCATGTGAGAGCAGCATGCTATACCTGTGGAAGGGTTGTTAGTTTTCAATGAGTCTGGTTCAGGTGATTAATTCTGGTTCTGCGAATAAGGTTTGTGACTCTGGTATCAAAGGCCTTGATGTAGACAGGTTCACGTAAACATTTAAGGTGTCTATGGCAGATTGCGGTCATGGTTTTGTTTGTTTGGGCTCAAAAAGAAAAATAATAATCTGTGTACAGGCAACCTTTGACCAGACCCGCCTGAAATAAACATTGTAATCTGTACTTTTGATGAAAACAGCAATATCAACCTTCCCTTTGGTTTTTTTTTGTTGACTTTATAAAACTAGTATTGACTGTGGTTCGTAATGGAACACTGTTATCACTGCTAATACATTTCAATTAGCTAACATAAGTTAATGCACTAGGTATTAAATGAATACAATTTTTTATAGCATTTAGTAGTCTAGATTAATGTAAATGAAATATACTACCTTTGGGGTCGGTAAGATTTTTAAATGTTTTCGAAAGTCTCTTATGCTCATTAAGGATGCATTTATTAAAATGCAAAATAAGTACAATGTGTATATTGTGAATATATTACAATTTAAAATAATGGTTTTCTACGGTAAAATATTTTTAAATGTAATTTATTCCTGTGATGCAAAGCTGTATTTTCAGCATCCTTAGTGTCACATGATCCTTCAGAAATCATTCTAATATGCTGATTTGCTGCTTTGAACATTAAAGGGGAGATAACACACACAGCAGTTTTCACAACCAATCATCCTGTTAATCTGAGTACCTATAAGTAGTACGAGCAAATCACCTTTAAGCTCCAAAAAGTCTTTAGTAAATTTATCATATTTAAGCGAAGAAGATACAGCATTCCGGAAAACGCCGAGCTCCTGAGATGCACCCGTGGCGGAGATAAGATTGACCGACCCGTGAGCTCCGACTGCAACAAATACGACATTATAGATGCAATGTTTTACACTACCCCGTGTCTGCAGTTCTGAATCATGACCGGAATCTTTTATAGCTGGGACCGCTCCATCATTCAGTATCAAACGATGTGCAAATCCAGAAAACATCGCCCGGTTCCTTTGACATGTATAAACAATGTTCGCCACAACAACAATATCAGTGTGAACTACTCCATTAAAATGCTAAGCAAGTAGAAAAAAAGAAAAGGCTCCGGAAAACAAACTGCATCCACGTTTAGCCCAGTTAGCACAATTGATCTTTCCCCGTGCCAACCAAACACCTAATCATTGGGAAAACATTCTTCCCGAGCGAGTCACCAGTGCAGCGCTGCCGCCATATGAAGCAGATTTGTATGACTAGGACGTGGAGCCTATAGCTCTGGCATCTGGTCGAAATGCGTTGCGCAAAAAGGAAAGAAAAAAAAAAAAAAAAGAAAAAAAAAAAAAAAAAAAAAAAAAAAAAAAAAAAAAGAAAGAGAAAAGAAAGAAAAGAAAAGAAAAGAAAAGAAAAAAAGAAAAAGAAAAAAAAGGGAAAGAAAAAAAAAAAAAGAAAAAGAAAAGAAAAGGAAAAAAAAAAAAAAAGAAAGGCGCGCTCTTATCGGAAGAAATGTGACCCTATAAGGAGTTCCACACCCTCGTCTACGTCACTGAAGAGCCACGATAAAAAAAAAACTCTCCCAAGCGTGTACGAACCCGGAGTAGATTTTTAGCAACAGAAATACCCATATACGGTCCAAATATTTTTTTGAATTTTGTCCATGCTTAGCATGAGATCCGCCGTTAACAGTGTAAACAACTCTGAATGCATGAAACAGCATTGTACCCCCCTTTAAATTTAATTTTCTCTCCAGAAACGTGACTGAAAACAACGCAAAATTATTACACACTAGTGAGTGTCATGCCGTTAAAACGTTTACACAAGATTAGACTTTGGACTATCTGATGTCACACTCAACTGGAAACAAGCGCGGGTCATCATAAAGAAAAGCTTAACGTTTTTTTTTTCTTAGTATTGTAGATTAGCCTAGTCACATAGGTACTAGTCAGTGTTTTAAGTTATATTTTTTTGGGAAAAATAAATTTACTGTCTTTAGTATATAATCAATGTATCCAGACCGGACAGTGGCGAGAATGACAGGAAGTATTGGGTAGAGATAGGGGAGCGGGACACAGGCAAGGACCTCGAGGAGTTCCTTTTCATACTCGATGTGCAGACTGAACACAAAGCCTCACACACGACAACTATCAGACACTTCTATGTTTTTACTCATAGCGCATCTAGTGATGTGCATGATTCCTCTGCATTTAAAAGGGCTGTTACTTCACAACCAACCATTCAATAAACACGTGTTAAACACAAGTCGTATATGTAAACCCTAACCCGCACGGAATTGTGCACCAATCCAGAGTTATAAGGTGATTTAAGCAAATTTAGAAAACCCTAACTTTAACATCAGCATGACATCGTTGTTTTCTGGTTACATATGAATGCATAACTGTAACAGTATATAAAACTCTCGCAAATATTACTTATAATCTCATTACAATCAATCTGACACGTGCCTCTCACTACATGTACAGTATGCAAGGCCAGAGGACTTTTATCGGTTCACACACAGAGTGTGACAACACCATCCTTACTGTGACTCAATGCAATGCATAACAGTAGACCATCTCATGCAAAAAAAAAAAAAAAAATCTCACACCAAAGATAATATGATAACATATACCTGTGACTGGCCTCCTAACATAAATACACGGAAGATGATTCAGAATGCACCCTCCAGTGTTCCCACAACTACAGTTACAGTTATTATAACATAAAGTGAAAGTCCCCGACTTGACTGGACACCAAGATTTCCATCCACATTTTCAATTAAAATAATACAGCAGGATGCAATACAATATATTCAAATATATAGTATATAAAAAATTTTCAGATTGATCTGGTCCATTCAATACATCGCAAGAGATAATAATGATTGCATTTAATCTTATCAGCAACGACTTTTAATACAACACAAAGGAATTTTTATTACTAGACAAAATAATACATAAAAGATGTCATTAGCCTCTTGGCAATGGCAGTGTTTTGGGGCTGTCTAACACATTTGGTGTCTGTAAAACGCCACTGAAAACCTTGAGCAGATGACGTGCAGTGTTATTTTGATGGTGGTGAGCTACTTCCCTGATCGGCGCAAAGCAGGGGACAAAATGTTCAGAACACCGGTAGTTTCGGTTTGAAAAGCTGCACGCGAAGTGGCAAGCACAGATGTGGGCGAGCATAATACTACTGCCTACAACTGCTGCATACTGACATATAGACTATATGTCACTCTTCAGAAATATGACTGATCGCCTGATAGAAGTCTACTTTTTAACCTTTAACTTCTGAAGTGCATTTGTTTGTATGTTACATAATCAGTACGTTGGGAACTCAACAGCAGTCATCTAAGAAAAGAATCCAAATCTCGACTAGTTCAAACTAGTTTTTTAGATTTGATAAGCGGTCCTACATGGGTTTCCCTTTTTCTTCCTCGGCAAATAGCCTTGTGTACGGACTGACCCCTTGTTTACAGACATCTGAAGGCATCTGTGTATCCCTGATGGAGACAACACTCCAAGGGATGTCACCGTATCACCAGATCAATTTTTGTTCCCATGTGATTTTCATCTGCAGTTTAGGGTGCTATATGCTGGACCGACTGATGCAGATACAGATAATACGAAAACATGATCGCTGTACTGTGTTTGCAGCCACATCCCTCTGTCCAACCACAATGTTCTCGAGACAGATGAAGTTACGCACGTCGACAGACAGCAGACGGTTCACATTCCTCCAACAACCCAAACATGCCCGTAAACATCTCTGATCATCAACAGAACACAGTTTACAGCTGGCGTCTATCAAAACCGAACGTTCACCACAACAACACTTGTAACCATGTGACTACAAGGTGTAGTACTTAATGTTTTGTGTAATTTCACCAGGTCATGTACCAGGCACTGTTACTCTCTCTCTCGCCTTGGATTAACCAGAGTGAAATTTCAAGAATGTGATTAAACACTTGTCTCGGCCGTTGACTGTGAGCTCAGTTTTATTGTATGACCTCATGTGAGAGAACACTGTGTTCCAGACAATAAAGTAGGTCACACCTTGTTAAATAAAGTCCTCTACCTCTCCCTACTGGATCTGTGTGGTACTGCATGCTTTAATGCTTTATATCTGTCACTCATAGAACAATAAAATAGAATGAATGCATCTGGCTAAAAATACAAATATAAATATCTATTAATATTCTATAAAGTTTTAGCTTACTCCAATCATGCAAAATGTTGAATAGAAAGAAAAAAAATATGTGATTAAGTTATGTTTAAGGTTATGTGATAAATCTTTTTTTTATTACATTCCTATATTTTAATTTGTATTCACATGTGTATGTAGGAGACACTTGGTTAGGTTTATTTATTTCTGTTAATTTTCATTAGAGGCCTGGCTACAAAACTTCACATCATAAACTGCATAACTAGTTAACATAAAACAGTTGTGTAATTAACCTTTTCACACTCAAAAAGCTATGAAGTTTTAGCAGTTGTATTAGTTAGAAAACTTGAATGTATGGTTATGGTCAATCAATAACACACGGACATTTAACTGTCCCAATTAGTATTTTTATATACATTTTAAAATGTAACACTAAGGAAATAAGAATTTTTTTTTTACATGTGATGGATTTTTTATTAGCTATTATTACACTATACTAAGCAAACACTGCCGTTACTTAACAGTTACTCAGTGTGTTACATAATCTTCAGGATATCAATCAAACTGTGCAATCTGATATCTGAAACCTTTCTTATGCACAGTAGGATAGTCTAAAACTTGAAATGTACGTGTGAAATCACAATACAGTAAGCTATTTTAGTTGTGCATAAGCTTGAAAATTGCGTCACTCGTCACTCCACAATGGAAAGTTCAATTATGGATTTAAAAAAGCAAAAAAAAAAAACGCAAACTCTTTCAAACTCATCACATATTACGTATCTGTTCAGAATGGTTAGACCCCATTGACTTGAAAGAAGAAAACCAACCATGTCAGAGAGAGAAGTGGACAAACTACATGCACAAAAACTAGAGAACAAGTCCATCTCACAGTCCTTTACTTTAGCTCAGCTGGCAGTTTTGTTCACTGGTACATAGAGTACAAAACACCTGCTTCATCTCCAACAGTGAAGAGGAGACTGTTGAAAATACTGCATTTTGGCAGAGTGTCAAAAAAGAGCCACATCTGACACTGACAGAGTGTCAAAGTACACCTAAAGATCGAATGGCAAATAATTGCAGACGGATAATGAATCCTGAGCTTTTACAAGGCTGTGAGTAGTTTGTAAGAAGTCAATCACACCTACAAAAAGTGCTGCAGAAAGCATGAAATGAAACACAAATACTGGAAAACACTGACAGCCAAAAAGCTTATGGACTGAATAGCTGTCACTGCTGCAAGCAGAGGATTCATTGACAAACAGAAAGCAAGAAGAACACAGCATTTATCTGAAACAGGAACATTACATATAGTTGAAGCCACAGCCTTGTGGGCAGCACTCTCTTTATCTGAAAACAAAGGCAGAAAGACAAACATCAAATAGGCTATTTCTATACTAAATATATTCTATACTATTAGATTAGATGTGATTAGATTCAGTTCAATGCATCATTGGTGAATAAGTGTAGCAGTTTTTTTCAACAACTAAAATTTCATTGTGATTGCAAGCCTTAGAAGTATTGCACTTGTGACCGATTCTCTACGTGACAACTAACCCCGGTAATCCTTTGTGTAGGACATTTTTTTATGATAAACAGAGCCTTTTAGATTTCCATTGCTCCAAATGCACAATGTAAACATTTAGCATCAGTAAGCATTATCATAATGAGTATAATTAGATTTATTTATGTGCTAGACATGTACACATATGTATCGCAGCAGACGAGTCCGCCAACAAGGAGGGGCTTAGCTGAAAGTGGGAGGGGCTTGTCAAAGTGAAACTTTCAGTTCACTGCGGTGTGGTGATGGAGAGACAAGACAATGGCAGAAATTAGTGACCCAAGGTTTGAATTTCATTTCTCGATTTCTAGGCAGTTTTCCCAGTGCCACTAAATTTGAACTTAACTCATGTTTAAAACATCTTAAGCCATGCTGGCAGAGTAATGATATTTAATGAGAATCATTTTGCAACAACAAACAATTACAATATATGCAATTGTCTCAGTCTTGTTAGTCTAATCAATATTTACTTCCACTGAATGAAAAATTATAAATGAACTGAGACTAAAGCACACTTGAATCTGGCCTAAAATGACTTTTCACATTCATCTGCATTGGACCATATGCATTCCAGGATTCATAAAAATTTTTTTTTTTTTTAAATATGCAGTAACTCCTTTGTCTACAGTAGCCCATTTGAGACATTTAATGGTTCATATAAAACTGGCATAGATTAATAAAAAAAAAAAATGTTTGGGTGGGGAGGGGACAAAATATGTTGTTACAAAATTAGACTGTATCAAGTCCCAGAATTATCTTTATTTAACAAACATTTGCTCTTTAAATCTCTTGTATGGGAATAATGCTGCGCAGGCTACAGACGTGTTTAGGAAATGTTGTGTTGCAAGTTAAACAAGAACATTGTGAATACAAATAACTTCCTATTATACGATAAAATGTTGGCTTTAATGTAATGTAATTAGCCTACAGATTCACCTCACTTTATCAGTGAGTAAAAACGGTTAAGAGTCCCGGTGGAACTGTTATTAAGCACTAACATTAAAATAATGAAACACATGTGTAAGCTTAAGTGTTTGCATATTTGCAGTTATCTGTCATATGCTATTATTATACACCTAATAATTTCAATCAAACAGCCATTCAAATCAAGTGAACTCAGTGGTCAAATTCGTGGCATTTACAAAATGCTATAATGACACCAAAGGTGTTAGAACTCAAACTACAATGAAAAAGTATTAACATTAAGTTTGCAGTTTCTTCAAAATAATGCTACTTCTTGCTTTGACAGTCTATTTCTAGCACTGTGATAAATGAACCAATCAGACTCGCAAACTTGCTATTATGTAACATATAATTTACCTGTAATATAATATTGTAACTAAGGATAGAACTAAAAACCAAGGAAGAATAATTATTGTAATAACATATCATACTTTTTATGAATATGTTTGTTTGCGTATGCAAACCGCATCAGTTTACTTGCAGTACTTTGTGTCAACGGGGAAAACAATGTTGTTTCTTAGTAGCACTAATGTGTATAATTTACATGCAATAACAAATACGCCAGAAAAATGTAGTTGATAAACTTGCGCGTACAGTAATGCGAGGAACAGCAGATATGTACAGCTACAAGTGTGTTACTTTGCAGATGTTCTCAAATAGACTAATCTACCAACCCACTTGTTTAATTTCTCTGTTGGCAGAACGCTGTCTACATGTGTAGGCACAGGTTCACAGACCTCTCTTTTCCCATTTAGACAGCGTTTTGGTGCTATTTTTTGCAACTCACTGTTCCTCATTGCAGAAAATTAATGAGATCCAGTTTCATCTATTAGCAAATCTTCAGCTGTTACATGTCCTACATGTTAGCGGAGCGATTGATCGCCAATTCAAGCGCACACTGACATTAATCCTGCTGCAAACTGCCAAGCCAGTGGCGCTAATTCAACACAAAGGCAGAGGCTATTTACATCCCCAAACAGTGAGTGAAATGATCCATGGTGGATACATGAATTCCCGCAACGTGATTAATGCGACCACCAGAAGATAGAGTGGGAAAATAAAGAGGCGAGATCAATACTGCCTTTATTGATAAGCTTTGCCGAATAAACTTGACATTTATCTGCTTAACGGATCTTTCAATACATCACACCGAGAAAAATATGTTTCCACGCTAACACTATTACACTTTGAAAAGGTCAAGGGAAAGAGGGGGAGAAAAGCGAAACTCTTGAAATCTCTGTCAAATTACAGAGCGTAGAGCTCTCTATTGTGCCTTTCCATTTGCTGTCTTGAAAAGCGCTTAGAATCAGGTTTGTGCAATAGAAAGCCTAGGCTTTTTTTTCTTTTGAGGACAACATAGAGCCATCAAATCAGTGGCAGTTTGCCGATTTGTCGAGAGACAGCGAGTGCACACAGCGGCTGGCGATTTGGCCTTGGACTAACTTAGTACGACTGCAGCTCTCGGCTTTTAGCTTACCGAAAAAGGAGGCTTTCACCTCTGCTTGCAATCATTTCATCTCTCATAAGGCAGATAATGCCCTTTTACCCTCGGCTCCAATCTTCCGCCCCAATCAGGCGTTCTTTCCCGTACCCCCAAGTGGGCCCGCTGAGCGCAACCACGCTGCGATTCGAACGTCTTTCCACGGAGGACGAGTTCTGCAGAGGAGGATCAATAAGAGGATTCCACGTGCAAAGCTGAGGTGACAGGCAAGACTGTGAGAAAGGAGAGCGTGACCTTTGAGAATACAATTTGAAAGATCTCCCAAGTACGCCGAGTTAACTCTGACACCCCCGCTGCGCCTGTGCTCGTGGATCATTTATTTTCCTGGACAGTACCAATTGGGGAAGGGAGTTGATCCTGGCAAACAAAGTCAGATGCATCAATTTCAACACAACCTGCGCCTGTGCCAAAGCGTGCGCTTGTTTTCCTTTTCCTTTTGTCTTTACCCATCAGCGTTTGACCGAGGGTTATTCGTAAAACACTTGTACGTCTCCTCGGCTTCCAGTCTCGTCCGAAATCACTTTTGCAGAGTGCTTTCTGGCTCCTTGCATTATCTCTCTTTCAATTACAGCCGAAGGCTCATCTACATAGTGCACATTGTAGGATTCACTCTCTTAGCCTGTGCTATTACACCACAACCCTGACAGGAAATCCATAGCCGTCCAGCGAAACGATTTAGCTTCCACTTTCCTAATGCAGGAGGAACTTGCGTGTCATTTCTTTTGTGAGAACCCTGATAAATATTTTAAAGGCTAAGGCCTTGTCTGGAGGGAAGGTTACTGTCAAAGAACTCAAAATTATAACCATATATTGAGACGATCGATTTTATTTTTTTTTTCCACCGGACAACACGCCTGACATTTTCTCCCTGCCCTGCCCTGTCCCCCCCGTCGGCGACATTTGTTGCTAATGCGTTTCGTACAACACCTGTTATCTATCATGAAAATCTCCATGTTTCAAGATGCTTTCTGAAATCATCTGTGTCATTTCATGAATTAGGCATTTTGCGCAAAGTCTGCAGGTGCGGATCACAGTCAACAGGGGGCAGTGTGACCTGCCAAATCAACAAGCAAGCCAGAGTGTCTGTGTCCCCCAATTGGCGCAGTCTTGTTTGAAGAGAAAAATACTGCATTGCATTTAGGACAATTGTGTAGCAACAGCAGGATGAAATGCCTGTGGATTTCACACAGTCGCCTCAATTTTGTTTGGACAACCTCCTCTCCATGTATAATTAACATTGATACAATTACTATTCTTTATGTCTGGAGACATGCATAAATATGAACTGGGGCACGCAGCGAGTTTACAGTGCCTTTGTGCAGGAGGTCTGCATTAATACTACACTGAAATGAACAGCTCTCATTGTGCACTTCAAGGACAATCACATTTACATTCATGCTTATTTTTGCTTCCTAAAATTGCCTGCTTGAGACACACCACATAATTAGCACTCTGAAGAGTTCTGGTTGGCTGCTCATCAGTTTCCACACGCTCATGTGCTGAATTATCAGTATGAGCAACACAAAGAGGATTTAACAGATTATCACTTGGCATTACTTGACAAAGTAACAGTTTTACTGAGGGTTTCTACCCAGTATGGGAGATGGTTTTTTTGCTGAGATAATGCTATAATGTAATAGTGTTGTATTACATTTTAAAAATATTTATATATTATATTATATTTTTTAGAATTTTAGTTACATTTTTGTATTACTTTTTGTTCTAAATAATAAATACAGTTAATTTATAATTTATTATTTTATATTATTTTTTGAAGTTACATTGCTGTATTTTTAAGTAAATTGTTAAAACAAAGAAGTCCATCAATGCATTTTGAAGTATTATTATTATTACAATTTCATGCATAAATAAATGCCCTTATTTTTTAATGTTGATGTTGTCCGCCATTTCTAGACATGCCGACAAATCTAATGAAAAGCACAAGATTTCAGTCTCTCACCTGAAATGCTCCTTTAACTTTCCTGAACCAAAACATAAGCTTTTATATCATTTTTTTCTGTATTTTTTGTACGATTATCAAAAACCCCCCCTTTTTAATTAACAATTTAAATAATTATTACAGTTGATTTATCTTTTTTTATACATAAAACTAAAAACAAATAAATGCATTGATTGATTTCGTGATGCATACTATTTTTGTATATATACAATTATAAATGTATATGTATATTATATTATACTGAACAAAATTATAAACGCAAAACTTTTTTTTTTTTGCCCCCATTTTTCATGAGCTCTAAGACTTTTTCTATGTACACAAAAAAGTCTATTTCTCTCAAATATTGTTCACAAATCTGTCTAAATCGGTGTTAGGTAGCACTTCTCCTTTGCCGAGATAATCCATCCACATCACAGGTGTGGCATATCAAGATGTTTATTAGACAGCATGATTATTGCACAGTGTGCCTTAGGCTGGCCACAATAAAGAGCCACTCTAAAATGTGAACATTCTGCAACACACACGAAGGTTGTGCTGCAAAATGAGTACACCCTCCTGAAAGGTTACTAAATAAAACTCTGAAAAAATTCTGGTGTAAGGTTAAGGCAAGTATTGATCAACAGGTAAGTATGTTGAACCAAAACTGTTAAAGGTAAGTAATTTCTTGATAAATAAGTGTTATATGGCCCACTGAATCATACTCATGGACTTAATGCCTACAACAATGAAACCACTTGAGGGAGAACTGTCAGGAGATTTATTTCTTAGCATAAAAGAGGACAATGGTACAAGAGGAATACCAAATTATTGTTTTAAGTGTGAAAATATAGCCAAAGTAACACAGAAATGAAAAAACAATGGACTTGTGAAAAGGCCCCTGAAATAATCAGGTCTTCACTTTAAGTTTTAATTTAGTGATGAGTGAGTTTTTGCTTGAAAAAGAGCAGGAGAAATAACATGCATGTGTCTCAGAGCCGGCAAAAGCTGTGAAAAGAGTGACACTTTATCTCACAGAGTAAGATGCAGCATGCAGAAGTGACATGCATGGTTGTTTATCCACACCAGAACTACCGACTGTAGCCAAAGCACAATAAAATCATTTAGCTTTTTCCAAGGCCCATATTTACAAAATATAGACTTCTGGGAATCCATACTCTGGTCTCATGAGACCAATTCAATCATTTCGGATCCAAAAGCATCCATAATGTTCTGGTGTTGCTAGAGGAGGAATATAGTGAGAAGTGCTTGGTACCCACAGTGACTTTCAGTGGTAGTAAAGCTTTTATATATGGATGTATGAGTGTTGAAGGTGTGAGGGAGTTGTGCTTTACCAGCGCTGTCATGAATTCACACACCACTGTGTGATGTAATACAAAAACTTGAAACTGAAGATGCTACCCTCTTCTCATTCTCTGCATTGTTGGGCATTTTTTTTAACATGACAATGAAGATATTCATTCTCCTGAGTTGAAAATCCTTCAGTGGACATGTATTTCACTCAATCTCAACACTCTTGAGCTGCTGTGAGAGATTCTGTAGAGGCGAGCTGAGCAACACTCCCCATTAAAGACCAGGGGTCTCATTTATAAAACTCTACGTAGATTTCATCCTACAGTTACTGAGGGCAACAAAGCAGATTGCGTCCGCTCAAAAGTTTTTCCAGATTATAAAACCATTGCGTACTCCAACCCGGCCGCATTCTAAATTCCCAGTCAGGGAAGATTGTGTGTACGTGGCTCTCCTCCCTGACTGCTCCCCCGAATCACCATACATGTAGTTTACAACGCCTAGTTTTTACTATGCATAACCTCATAATCATTTCTATCCATATTCCCATCCACGTGACACCATGTTTAACACCGTCAAAGGTAAAAGACATTAAGGAAATATGAGATACGGACTAGAAAGCCATTGTGCCATACACAGTACTTTTTAATTGCTAACAATCAAAAACATCCGGTATCCTATGTTTTAGCATATTATATCAAAATATCCTAAAACAGCTGTTTTAAATAGAATAGTTCTCAGATAAATATTTTAGAATTTTAGTTGATTTCATTCATTCATTTCCACTGGCCAAATGATACTTTGATTGTTTTAAACAATTCACATTAAATTACATTTATGCAGTTTTGCTGATAAGGTGAACATCTTTTAGCTATTTTTTGTGGAAAAATATAGGGCTACATTTATTGCAGTGTAAATACAATCATCTGACTCTGCGCATCATTGACAAATTATTTTAAAAAGGAAATTATTATCTTACCGTTTTCTTCAAGTTGTATCCTTTAAATACAGTGGTATTTTTCATAATGTTATGGAGATGCCTTTACACGGCATCAACACTTCTGTGCAGCTGTGGTTGTACAGTAAGCTATTATCATTGGTCCAATTCAAACCGGACAATAGACCGTTCGACCACTGAATCCAGCAGAGTTTGCCATAATATTGAAGTAAGTGTGCATCATTGATCATTGTTCTCACTAAAATATTTTCTCATAACATGAGATCTGCAGTTTACTTAAAGATAAATTATTGTGCATCTATAGCACTCCTCGCTGTCATTAAAACATAGCATGCCACGGGAAAAGTGATCAAGCGCATCCACTATAAATGTGTCTAAATTCATAGATTTTTTGTTTAACTTCTGCGTAATGACTTTGTCATTTCAGTGCTTATCTCCATTAATGAAAGTGAAATGTTTAATGTAAAAATTTGTTTTTTGGATCTATATGAAATGAAGATTTAAAATAGTTGTTTACTTTGAAAAAAAAAAATCTCGCTCTATTGCATGGGCTTCAGAGTTTGCGTGCTAGGTGCGCAATTTTCCTTCCCCCTTAAGTTTTTGTTTTCTTTAGAACCCACCTTTTGTGACTATGAATGGTGGTACCCTCTTTCAGGCAGGTTTTGTGTATACGCAATGGGTTATTAATGAGGCCTCCTGTCACTTAAGGAGGCGTCTCCCGGAGTTAAATAGCAAGATGTG
The DNA here is from genome assembly GCA_018155175.1 of Sinocyclocheilus anophthalmus. Taxonomy (NCBI): domain Eukaryota; kingdom Metazoa; phylum Chordata; class Actinopteri; order Cypriniformes; family Cyprinidae; genus Sinocyclocheilus; species Sinocyclocheilus anophthalmus. Next base: position 34,239 of record JADLZN010010791.1, on the reverse strand, counting down.
AAAATTTGTCATGAACTGTCCACTCAGTGCCAAGAAGTGTCAGAGCCGTGTACTTAAGAGTTATGGAGACATATTAAGTGCTAAATATTACACTGGTTGAATTAATCTAGGTTGTACCAATTCCTGCAATTCCTCATTTAAAGCTTCAGTCCGTATCTTTTTGTTTCAAAATTTACAAAATGTATATAATCGCGAGTGCACCCATGTATTAAGGCTATAGATTAAGTTTGTCTGTGTCATTTTTTTTTACCTGAAACCAAATAAAACATAAATATAATAAATTATAAACATAAATATATAGTTATTAACTTATAATTATTAATTTTTTTTAATGACATGCATTTAATGCATGTTATTTTTCATGTGATGTTGTCCACTTTTATAGACATCCAGACAATCTTAATGTAAAACATGAGATTTCAGTTTTCACTCACCTGGAAACGTGACCTGAATCAACTAGACCAAACCAAACCTTGAGCTTTTCCCAGAAAGAGACCATCCCTCATGTAAAATCATAGAGACCTTGAGCTTCCATCTCATAAAAGCCATGTCACAGTGTCGACAGCCACACAAAAAGACACTTCCTGCAGAGATCTTACATTCTCACGCACGCAGCCCAAATTACAAAGGAACTCCATTTGATCCTCTGTGAGGCACGATGCAATTAGCACTAGATTTTTGCATGCAAATTGAATTACTTGTTTCCATGGGATCTTAAGACCTCAAAGACATATTCCCTCTTGTCCCTGAAGCAATGTGGGTCTGGCAGCATTAACATTTGATAAGAAGGGTCGTTTACAACTCCCAGCAGCCTGCGAGACTCAGACAGTGACCTTTCAAACCACAGTAAATTTCAGACCTTTAAGATTTGCGCCACTCTTGTCTGGACAATCGGAAATTTCCTTTCTGCCAACGCAGAACTCATCCCTTTTTTCTTTCAATAACTCACATAATAGCATTAATTCTTCAACTCGCGATGGCTATTATTCATAAGCTACATGATGCATTTTGTAGAATGCTATTAGGTTACAGTTTGGGCCAACGCTCCGTTCCTAGCTCCTTGTTGCCAGGGAATCCATCTTTTGCATGTAAAGCATCACCTGGCGTCTACAAAGCAACATTAGCGAGGATATTGCCGTGATTGATTTCATAACAATACAGTTGTATATCATCCTCTAGTGAAATCTATTTAATCTAATTTGAGTGCATCATAAAATGCTCAGCCCAGAGAAAGCAAGTGACAGCGAATAACAATCAGCTTCTTCCCAGGAGTGGGAGGCATCCAGGGAATCTGTTCTGAACAAGGCAACAATTTGAGTAGTATAATGTTAGCACATACATATTCATCATTGCTTTACATTATGTTCAACTTACAAAGACTACAACTGGTTGCATATTGCCAGTGGGCTCGAGGACAGTGATAGACTCAAATAGCAAGATAACACAATTTGTAGGGTGAGGTGTTTGTTGCCATAGGAAGAAAGATAGATAAATCATATCAAATAAATAAATAAATAAATGCTGCAGTCGGCTGAGAATGTCTTTGGATATACTTCCTATCAGTTTGATAAGGAAATCACTGACGCTGAACCGCTTTGCCTTATGTGCTCAGAAACCAGAATGACATGTTTATTTTCCTGTGAAACCAGATGTTAAGAGGACACGTGAGAATTAAACTAAAGTACAGCCTTAAAGTAGTGCATTTGCGGCTTCCTCAAACAAAGGATCAATTGCGATTCATCACGACATTGGTTCTGTAGAAAACTTTGATTCAACTCGCTCTGTTCTCTGGCATCACCTCTGAACCGAATCAATGTGAAATTTGTGGGAAGTCTTGAAGCTGATCGGCTGAATTTCACAACACATAACACCACACACACACACACACACCACACTACTACCCACCCAACACACACACACACACACACACACACACACACACACACACACAACACACAGGTATTCCTATCATTATGGGGACATTCCATAGACGTAATGGTTTTTATACTGTACAAACTGTATTTTCTATTGCCCTACACCAACCCTACCCCTAAACCCCTCACAGGAAACTTTCTGCATTTTTAGATTTTCAAAAAACTCATTCTGAATTATTTATAAGCCTTTTGAATTACGGGGACACTGAAAATGTCCTCATAAATCACCTTCTCGTTGTAATACCTATGTCATATACATGTTATTATACAAATTTGTGTCCTCATAAACCACATAACATGCGCACACACACACACACCCACACAAACAGAACCATTCTACTTTATGGGGGGCATCTTGTCTGCCTCGCTCTACAATGAGAGTTCAGAACCGCTAGTCTGACCTGTATTTTCACACCCTCATCTATTTGGAATCTCCAGCAATATTCTTCACTGGTCTCATAAAACCGCACTTACAGCTTGAATTGCACATCTCGTTCTGCAGCTTTTATTTGTACTTGGGTTCTACAAATGGAGGCATTTATGTTTTCAGAGGCTTCTTTCTGTCCTTTCTTCCTTATGTTCTTTTTCTTTCTTGTTCTTTCATCACTTCCTTTCCTTGTTCCTTCCTTTCTCCATTTCTCCCCTTTTCTTCCTTCCATCCTACTTTCCTATATTCTTCCTTATTTCCCTCATTACTTTATTTCCTTGCTCTCCTTCCTTCATTCTATCCCACTTTCCTTTTTTCCATTCCTTTCAACTTTCCTTCTTTCTTCTTCTTTTCTTCACTTCATTTTTTCCCATCTTCCTTCCTATCTCCCTTCCATTCCCTTCCATTCATTTATTCTCTCTCTCATTTCATACTTCCTTCCCTCTATCCATCATTCATTTTTTCTCCTTTTCATCTATTTTGGATGTTTGGTAACACTTTAGCATAGGGACTAATTCTCACTATTAACTAGTTGCTTATTAGAATGCACATTATTGACATATTGGCTGTTTATTAGTACATATCAAGCACATATTCTGCATGACCATATTCTACATCCCTAATCCTACCCAATACGTAAGGAATAATTGACAACTGGCCGTTGAATCATTAGAAAAATAATGCACACCCAAGGTGGTGATGCTTTACACCTCGGGTGTGCATTGTTTTTCTAATAATTCAACGGCCCGGAGTCAATTATTCCGCTTATACTACGGTTACCACACCTCAGGACATCGAGCAGACGATATATTTAAAGGGATTCGTCCGGTTTTTGTACTTAAATCGCTATTGTGAGTAGGATTATTTCTTCCGCATCTCATCCAACGCCTCTTTTGCTAGTTCCAAAACATCATTTTAAAGCTGGTAATGGAGGCTTGAGCCGTTGATAGCATTCAAATGCAGTTATTAATGAAGTTATTAGAAAGAGAGCGAGAGAGACAGAGACACACAGAGAAAGAGAAAGAAAGAGAGAGAGAGCTTGTGTGAATTAGGCTACCTCTGTGCGTCCCTCAACAGTGTTCTGCAGCAGCATCTCTAAACAGCGCTGTTATTACCTCGCTAGTGAGAAATGTCATATGTACGTGTAGCCTTTAAGTTGCTACACTACATAGGCTAACTTTTTTTTTATTAATGAAAATGGAACAAATAACAAACAGAGCAAAGCATAAGACAGTCAGTGCTATTCAAAATGTGACATTAATTAGTAACGGGAACTGAAAATAATGTCATAATATTTTATGTTAATGACTTTTTGTTTTTTAACAATTTCAGAGAAGATATAAATCAATCAAATTCCACTAAAAATACCTTAAATATTGGGGATGAGTTTAAGCATTTTTGTTTATGTATATAAAATTTTGCCAGCAATATGAATAAATTAACAATGTATTCAAGACCTGTGTTAACATTGTTTTCATAGTACACAATATCCTTTAAAGAAAAACAGTATTTATCCTTTACTAGATAAAAAATAAATTCTGCCAATTCCTTCCAAAAATTTTGGGGAGCATAAATCATCAATATCAGAGTATCTTGAAATTATTGATTTAACAGGGTAGATGGTATGCAACATTTTCAAATGTATTTCTTTAGTTTTGTTATTGATACAATATTTAAAGGGGATTAACCAAGCAGTCTTCCAATTAATATGATCAATAATAGAGTTCCAAAAGAAGTTTCCTCTAGGTTTTATTTTATTTTGTTTTTTGGAAAACAGTACAAATATGTTTGTTATTGCATTTTTTTATCAATCAGTTCAAGATCGTTTAAAATTAATTTTGTATTTGTCATTACTGTAGAGCTATAGTGAATATGACTTTTAACAAGATGAACAAGAGTAGGAGGAATAGCTTTAATGACCGAATTAAATTCCTTAAAATGCACAGGGAAACTGTGGATTCGCATTAATTGTTCATAAGTTAAAAGATTCCCATAATTATCAAACATATTTATAAGATGATTAATATCCCTGTTAAACCAATTCCTTAAAAATAAAGATTTATTGGCAGTCGTTATATTGGCATTATTCCAAACGAAGGAGGTGTGAGGAGAGAAATTGTGTGAGTAGCACATTTTCCAGGCTAAAAGCACTTCCTGGTGGTATTTGGACAATTTAAGAGGGAGTTTAGAAATATTAAAGTCACAAGTTAACAGAAATTCTAAGCCACCTATTTGGTTAAAGAGACTGTGTGGGATGTGGTTCCAAAGGGAGTTACGATTAATCAAACATTTTTTAATCCAATTGACTTTAAAAGTTCTATTAACATCTTCAAAATAAAGTATTTCCAGACCCCCTTCAGCTTTCTTATTAGTTCTGCTTTAGATAATAGGACACGACCATAAACAGAGCGATCACGTTGTAACCAACAGTTTAATAACGCTTTTGTCTTTTTTAATCTAGAGGAGAAATTTAAGTTTTGTCTTTCTGTAACATACTTTGTTACAAGAATTCCTAGGTATTTGACAGAGGGTTTCACTGGAATATTATTAATAACTTTATCATTTAAATTGTGTAAAGGGAGGATTTCACATTTGGATAAATTTAGAGTTACGCCAGAAGACTTGGAGAAAATATTGATGAAGGAGATAACATTGGGAATAAGAGATAAGCTCTTTAAAAATAAGGTTGTGTCATCCGCCAATTGTGATATTTTAATTTCATTACCAAAAATGTGGAGACCTTGAATTTGTTCATTATTAACAATCCCAATGGATAATAATTCAACTACCAACAAAAATAAAAAGGGGGAAATTGGACAGCCTTGACGGACTCCACGTTTAATGTTAAATCTTTTTAGAGGTGGAAGTGGTTATATTACAGAACTATTAATATCATTGCAAAAAAAAATTTCACTACATTCAAAAATGTATTTCCGAATCCAAAAAGCGTTATAGTTTTAAATAAGATTCATGTTCAGATTGTATCGAGCGCTTTATACAAGCCAGAAGAAATACATCTTCATCCCATTCTCAGCTAATCCAAAGGTCAAGCACACGTCTAATATTGGGTAGTTATGTGTCGACCTTTTAAAAACCCTTATTGGTATTCCTAATATTTTCTTTAAACCTTCTCGTAATCTTTAGCCATACGAAAGTAATTAGTTATAATCATTGTTAAAAGAGATTGGTCTCCAATTTTCTATCAGTGTGATCTTTATCCGGTTTTTAGCAATTAACCAAAATAACCTGGTTTTTTTCATAGTACACCCCAATTCTAAAAAAGTTGGGACACTGTATAAATTTTGAATAAAAACAGAATGCAATGATGTGGAAGTTTCAAATTTCAATATTTTATTCAGAATACAACATAGATGACATATCAAATGTTTAAACTGAGAAAATGTATCATTTTAAGGGAACAATAATTTGATTTTAAATTTCATGGCATCAACACATCTAAAAAAATTTGGGACAAGGCCATGTTTACCACTGTTTGGCATCCCCTCTTCTTTTTATAACATTCTGCAAACGTCTGGGGACTGAGGAGACCAGTTGCTCAAGTTTAGGGAATAGTAATGTTGGCCCATTCTTGTCTAATACAGGCTTCTAGTTGCTCAACTGTCTTAGGTCTTCTTTGTCGCATCTTCCTCTTTATGATGCGCCAAATGTTTTCTATGGGTGAAAGATCTGGACTGCAGGCTGGCCATTTCAGTACCCGGATCCTTCTTCTACGCAGCCATGATGTTGTAATTGATGCAGTCTGTGGTCTGGCATTGTCATGTTGGAAGATGCAAGGTCTTCCCTGAAAGAGATGATGTCTGGATGGTAGCATATGTTGTTCTAGAACTTGGATGTTCCTTTCAGCATTGATGGTGCCTTTCCAGATGTGTAAGCTGCCCATGCCACACGTACTCATGCAACCCCATACCATCAGAGATGCAGGCTTCTGAACTGAGCGCTGATAACAACTTGGGTTGTCCTTGTCCTCTTTAGTCCGGATGACATGGCGTCCCAGTTTTCCAAAAAGAACTTCAAATTTTGATTCGTCTGACCACAGAACAGTTTTCCACTTTGCCACAGTCCATTTAAATGAGGCTTGGCCCAGAGAAAATGCCTGCGCTTCTGGATCATGTTTAGATATGGCTTTTTTTTTTGACCTATAGAGTTTTAGCCGGCAACGGAGAATGGCACGGTGGATTGTGTTCACCGACAATGTTTTCTGGAAGTATTCCTGAGCCCATGTTGTGATTTCCATTACAGTAGCTATCCTGTATGTGATGCAGTTCCGTCTAAGGGCCCGAAGATCACGGGCATCCAGTATGGTTTTCCGGCCTTGACCCTTACGCACAGAGCACAGAGATTGTTCCAGATTCTCTGAATCTTTGGATGATATTATGCACTGTAGATGATGATAACTTCAAACTCTTTGCAATTTTTCTCTGAGAAACTCCTTTCTGATATTGCTCCACTATTTTCCGCCGCAGCATTGGGGGAATTGGTGATCCTCTCGATCCTCTGCCCATCTTGACTTCTGAGAGACACCGCCACTCTGAGAGGCTCTTTTTATACCCAATCATGTTGCCAATTGACCTAATAAGTTGCAAATTGGTCCTCCAGCTGTTCCTTATATGTACATTTAACTTTTCCGGCCTCTTATTGCTACCTGTCCCAACTTTTTTGGAATGTGTAGCTCTCATGAAATCCAAAATGAGCCAATATTTGGCATGACATTTCAAAATGTCTCACTTTCAACATTTGATATGTTATCTATATTCTATTGTGAATAAAATATAAGTTTGAGATTTGTAATTATTCCATTCCTTTTTTACTCACATTTGTACAGTGTCCCAACTTGTTTGGAATTGGGTTTGTGTAGTCCATTTCGCCACTGTATCATTCATTAACAGATTATAAAGAGGAATTTCGATCAGTTCCCAAAAATGTAAGTAAAGTTCTACTGTCAACCCATCTATACCTTGTGCTTTCCCTTTTTTCATTCTAATCAGGGCATCTTTGATCTCAGAAGAAGTTATATTGGATTCACAGAAGTCATGAAATTCTTTATCAATAATAGGAATATGTTGATGGACTATTTGAATGAACTTTTCACAATTATATAGATCAAATTTGGAATTATATAGTTCTTTATAAAAAGAATAAACAAAGTCAGAAATTTGTTTTGGATCCATACAATGATTCCCATTAATGTTTAAAGCAGTTAAAGCATTTCTTTTAAAATTAATTTTCTCAAGTGCGAAAAAATAAACTACATAGGCTAACTGATAAAATCGTAATCGTCAGGGCACCGATGACAACACCTTTTTGTGCAAACTTCGTGACCGTAGTGTGCGTGTGCGAGCACGTGTGATTGCAGTGATTCCTGTGTGCTGTATAGGTACTGTATGCTAATTTCCGTTATTACAGTTAACTATGCGAAATGATAGGGAACTGTAATGCGGTCAAGAGAGCTGGCTGGAACTACGTTAGCCGTGCGTTTCCCTGAAAATAATTGCACACCTCAGAACGTTCGTCAGCCAATCAGATTCAAGCATCCAACGGCCCTGTAGTATAACTATTAAAAAGCAAATTAGGAGTTTGAGGCAAAAGTCATAGTTAATGGTTTGTTAATAGTGAGAATTAGACCTTAAAATAAAGAGTGACCGGATGTTTTCCTCTTCCATAATTTCTTCCCAATTTTCACTTTTGCTCCTTTCTTCCTTCATCCTCTCGTTCCCTCCGTTCTTCCCTTTATTTCTCTCTTCTTCCTTCATCCATGCATTGCTCTGTTCTTTCCTTCATTCATCTCTACTTTTTCCTTTCTGTTTTTCCATTCCATCCTTCTCATCTTTGTTGGAATCGCCTCTTCCTTCATAATTTCCTTTATTTTGTCCTCCCTTCCTTCCTTTCTGTCTGTCTCCCTTACCGTTCCTTCTTTCTCTCTTCCATCATTCACTAATTTCTTAGTTCCTTCCTTTTTTCTTCTGTTTGTCTTTTTCCTTTCTTCTCTCCTTCCTTTATTTCTTCTCACTTTTCCACCCTTTCATTTCTTCCTTTCATTCTTTGTCTTTACACATTTATCATTCTTGCGGCATGGTGATTTTTACCTTGTTTGATGCCAGACTCACTCATTACAGTGAACTCCTAGAGGAATGGCCCAGGTTTGCTGCCAAGCAAATGACTGTTCCCACAGCACACAGTATTTGCTGTTCCCTCTCTCTTGCCTGTGGTGGTGTTATTGGAGTAGGTACCACAAGGACAAAGTAAAACCAAAGGATTTGTCCAACAAGCTTCAAAACACAGTCTGCCATGGCTCTGCAGCAGTTACATAGAGAAGTCAATTCTAAACCTATATTTTTTACAACAAACATGAACATCAATAAGTCCAAAATAAATAAATAAATCACAAGGACAGCATGGGGACCTATAGTCCAAACACTAAATTGGACATTGATATGCAGCACATCACTAAGGACTAACCTAAATTAAGTTAGGAATGGGCAAGAAGCATGTCTACTTTGTATTTGATGCTTTAAATCAATAGCTTTTGTATAAAACAGGAAATCCCCAGTTAAAAATGCTACAAAAAATCAGTTTGGCACAACTAGGAATGAACAGCCTTCAAGAGCAATGCAGATAAGACTAATGGGAATTGTGTGATGTATGAGACTTGATAGGTGTGATGAAGGGGATTTGAAAAGGATATGGCTAGATAGCGATCCTACATAATCTGTTTCCCTTCATATCGAACATTTAGCCTAGCTTGATGGGCATAGTGCTCAGGGACCAGCACACATTCAGGATCAGAAATCCAGTTGTGAGACTGGCCTATACTGTAGGCCTGTCTGTTTCAGCACACTGACATAGTGTAATCAGCGCCTTGTCAGGCAGTAAAAAGGAGAGTAAAGCAGTCTTCTGTAAAGTGCTCAGCCCACTGTAGCCTACGCTAATAAGCTTTGTGCGTCCTGTTTGCTGCAAGGCAAATTATGTATAACGGGATGGTGAGAACAGAGAGACATTTTTTTTTCTTAATGTCACCGCCGGGTTGAAGGTATTTCTTCAACATTTCCTCTGTGGAGTCTCTGCAAATTTACCAAGCACACACTCTCACTTTCTGGTGAGATTAGGTGGCTGTCGGAACCTTCCCCGTCTAATGACACCACTTTAATGAGCGGTCATTTCTCCCTGGTTGGTCACTGCTGGGGGGAGTGAATGAGCTTGGGAGGGAGTCAGGGAGACTGGGACTGGCTCTCTGAAATATCCCCTGCTGGAAGGGGAACGGATGTTCATATACAGCTCCCTGGGCAACGGCGTTAGAGCCACGTCTCGGATCTACAAGCTGTGTGCGCCAACCCTCTCCGACTTGAAGTTTCTCCGACCACAGCGAGGCCAATTAGGGGTGCTCTGTTGAAAGAGCAGCAATTATTCTTTCGCACGACACGCATGGCTCCTGCATTCCACCCATTATTATCTCCTGGCTCTCCCTCTGTGAAAAGCTGGCAAACTCTTCACGCATCCCTACTCCTATGAGCTTCAGTGAGTCTGGCTGTCCAAAGCTGAAGACCGGCAATGACAGTGCTGAGGTGTCTGGGCTAAAATAGGGCATGAAATAAAAGCAAGCAAGGGAGGGATTAGGAGAAGACCAGGGAAAAGACAGTGCTGGTTTCAGTCGTTGCCTCCTCCTTGCAGAACATGCCTCATTCGGATTCACAATAATTGCTAACTCTGTATCAAAGCACAATGCAAGCCGAGGCACAAACGATTAAAGATAAGAATCACCGGTAGTGTTTTCCACCATCAGCGCAGTGATATACAGATGGGTTCTAAAGCTGTCCTTCGAATGAACCGTGCACTGAAAGAGCTCATGATATGCCTCATCCAAGATGGCACATTTCACCATAGGAGCTTCTACACCCTTGCGCTGGGAGTTACATCTGCCTTTGGCACCGGCTCCCCGTAGTCACCCTATCTTCAACCGAGTCATATAAGTAGACAGCTGAGGGGCTGGAATCAGAGGCCTCCTGTGAGGAGTTTGCTTGGGGAAATGTAAAACAGCTTGTTAATACAAGACGAATCAATCAGACGCATTACGTAAATGTAACTTGATGGTAAGTAGCGAACGGAGTGACGGCGAGCAATTAGTTTGTGGCTTAGTGCTCGAATCCTGAATGATTTCACCTTGGCCTCCTCTGAAGAACTCATGTAGCTTCTTTCATATCCTCACTTCAAAACAAAATTCATGTTTCTCCTTTAGATAGAGGTAGTGATGAAAAATAAAGCTAGTCTCCATGAGAGGGTTTCTAACGGTGCTGCAGAATAAGATACTCCTCAATTCACAGTGACCTTTGAGTTTTCAAGTCTTTGATTTTTAGATTCCCCCCCCCCTTTCAAAACAGTCAAGGATCCACTCTGTTGGTGATATTACTAGGAAGGCTAGAGATAATAAAGGAAATTTTGATGGGGCGCACAGCCTGCTTTCTTCCCTCTTGTGACAAAAAAAAAGTTCAGTGACTGAGCAATTCACTCCTTTCATCTTGGTCTGACACATCTTGCAAGCTTTTCGTTTATTCACTCAGGAATCGTCTTCTGGCCGCCAAGAGGCGTAGCTGGACTTGCTTCATGGAAGCAAACCGCGCTCTCTCGTCTCTTTGACCTGTCTGAGCAGTTATTCTTTTGAAATACTTTTCCAAATAGCGCGACGCTCTGTCCACTGACTCAGACCCTGAAACCCAATCATTGACAGCAGAGAACAACAAAACGTTCCCAGGGCTGTCATTTACAATGGACACACAACCACAGGAGCTTGTTTTACAGCTCTGTTGAGATAATCAATGAGTGACTTGGCAGCACCGAGGTCCTATCGAGGCACATTTCCCACTCGCTCCCTTTCTCTTTCTCCGTCTCGGTCCTGTCCTCGCTTTGTCTCTTGAGAGATTGTTCTCAAGTAAATTGATTTGACGGTATTGCTGTGTTTGATAACATGAGAAAGCCAATGGAATCTGTCAACACGAGCACTATCATCCAGCGCGCCTTTGCTGCATTCATTCACAGCCCTGCTTAAATGATTGTTCATTACAAAGACTAATTTAGTTCAGCAAGCAACTACACATGCTGTAACAGTTCCTGCTGATGCCAGGAGATGGAAGACAGTCGGGCCAAGATTGCGCTGGAAGATGGATAGCTTTTAACGCTTAGATAAGAGAGACATGCTGAAATAAGTCACAGCCATCTAGCAGACATAAAATCGAGTGGCACTGCCCAGTCCTGTCACACAGCGACTCAGGATAAATTGATGCGTGGCCTGTCCACTGGGGCTTCTAATTGTATTTTCTTTTACGTGGTAGGTTTTGTCAGGGTGCATCTGTCATGTATGACAATTGTAAAATGACAGCCTTTCTCGAGTGTGGAAAGGAGGCTGCTGGGTCTGGGAGATCATGATACCCATGAATTTTTTGCTCAGACATCACTTCAGTGGTTTTTAACCATGATGAAACACAACGGGTGTTTTTTTTTTAAAAACTGTAAAGTTCGTGTTTTTACTCTTCCGCCATACTGCATCCCTGCCACAGAAGTTTATGAAGGCATTCGAGTGCTGTTTCTAACGCATTTGCTTTTATTTTTCATTACCTATTGTGTCAATGACAGAAACGTCAGTCAAATTCTACAAGTGAAGCTTTGGGTAGAGGATCGAGAACGATCTGTACAAAATTCTGAGCCAGCCTACAAAATTTATAAAACATTACTACAATTAGATCGATAGCGCCCTTAAAAAAGCCCAATGATAGAAAAAAAAGGTACGTACTTAACGTCAATAGAAAACCGAGGCTTACCTCTGTATGTGAATTATAGAATAATAACTGCACAACCACAATTGACCATGAAAACACAATGCTTCTCACCAGCAATTATAGTACTGTGCACTGTTCGGTATGATGCTTATGATGTTCTACAAAATCCAACTATATTTACTGGCACCAGTGCAAGCTACTAAAAAATGGCATCAAACTACCCATAAACCTCTAGGCCTGGTTAATTTTTTGACGTACGGTGTGCACAAACATAAATGGCCAATCCTCTCTAATCAACCACCAGGCGTCCTTAACAAAACTAGGTCTTGATGCAGCAAACTTTAGAGTGGAACCGTACGTAGAGACACATAATTCAATATATTGAACACTAGTGCGAACTTTATCTTCCATTTTTCTCTTAGTGCCCCACCCATGTCTTTAGAAGTGGCCTCTCCAAATAGTCCAAACACGAGCCCTAACCTCTGACACTACGATACTGAATCAATCATCTGACATTTACATCTCTGGGGGGTCATGAGCACCACCACACTTTAAAGAAACATGACTACAACAGAGAAGCATACAAACCTTCCATTGGTAAAGAAAAAACAAGCCGGAAATCCTCTTATGCCGTCGGCAAGCACGGTCCACAAAAGCTTAAGAACTGGCTGTTTTCGCTTTATCACGTTAGCTTTACAATGCATTTTCATTTCATTTACTAATTCATGGCTGTTAATATGTTAAAGAAACATAAGTGTCAACTTCCAATCCATGTATAATAGAGAAAAAAAACCCCCCCGACCGAAAAGTCCTACAACATTACATAAATATGAATCATATAAAATCTGATACGATATAGTCCTGTCCGTAAACAAAAAAGTCACACTCAAATTCACAAAAACATAATCTGGAGAGTCCATACAACAAAAATAAGGAGAAGTACTAATTTGACATGAATCTATTTCACCCCTTGGTCAGCATGATGAAATCTTTTCGATAGAGACTAATTCAATCCTTACAAAATGACTATGTCAAAACAATACCCTTGTAGGATAATATTTATTTATTATTTGGATGGTGGGTTGTATGAATTCAGTAAACTGCACAGCTATGCAGTCACTACATTCACAGTATACGAGACATCATTTATGGACACTTTTAATTTAATAATCATAATTGTCTATTCTAACGGAAACAACATAGTGAAGGAATAATTAGTTATACTGAGAGAGTGAAGATTATGGGAATAAACTGTAAAATAAACCCAGATGACAGTTATTACATGGCTGCTCACCAAATAAATACATACAGTACATGGATATGAGACATTGCTTTTTTTTTTTCCTTCTGTATATTATCTAACAGGTTCAGGCAAGAATAAAATATACAAACAGTATGAGACAAACACTGCAAAAACATTACAGTTGTGTTAAATCTAAATACATTTGAGGTCATTTTCACTACAATGCATGATGGCACAAGTAGCGTTTGCATTAAACAAGAGAGAGCAAAGGTTGTCATATTCTGCTAAAATAGTGTCCTTCTCTGACAAAAAAAAATACGATTAAATAAGAAACTGATTCTGCAATGTATACTGCAATGTGTGCGACTCCTATAAATAATCCCAAAAATTCACAAAATTCCATATACTTTGGTACAAGTACTTTTTAAAGAACACTTTGCTGTCTCACACAATGCCACTTTGAACATTAGCTCAGTATCCAGAAATGGGCTGTGGACCTTTGCTATAATTAAAATAAACAATGAATCCCATCATAACATACGCAAATATAAAATAAATAACACACACCATCTGTAATACGTTGCTTTCTTAATGACCAGTCCTCATCAAACTTGTACCTAATTCTGTCACCAGCATAACACCCTAAACTGACCGTCCCAGGCAACCTATTTCCCACATGGCTGTGGTGGTTTCATGTCTCACATCATCCACCTGTCTGCATCTCATTCTACCTCACATAATAAAAATATAATCAAACTCAAATACACATATTATAATGTCAATTAGTCTTGATTGACAGGTAGCCATGAATAAGTGGAGACAAATCAATGACTAAAGAGCTCAGCTAGACTCATAAATCATACTCCAGCCAACTACACCCCTATTCAATTAGTCACGATAACAAGAACACACTAGATTAAACTATCTATGAACCAAATAAATGAAACCTTTACAAGAAAACAACAACACAACAACTAATATAAGTGAAGACCTAGAAATATGCAACACCCCATACACCCTAGTAAACCAAACAGTTTACAAAACCTGCGCGCCCATTCCCTCCCCTCGACCGCCCCCTTCCCGGCGCACACACCACACCATAAAGCTTCTGGGTTAACTGTATTGGGCATAGGAGGATGGAGAGTACATAGTATAGAGAGGGAAGGAGACGAGAGAGAGAAGATTATTGTAGGTAAGAAAATTACCGTTGTCTCGCACAGAACGACAGTGTGGTAAATGTGTGTGTCCATTGGTCTGCAGCTACTTGGACAAATCGCCGAGTGGAAACAAATATTAGAGTTCAAGAGGTGTAGCTGTTGATATGGATCCTGCTAATCCATCACTATTACTTACACCGTTGTCAATGCGCGAACAATTACGTTTGTATTTTCATGGGCAAGGGGTAAAACAGAAAGGCTGCTGCTTCGGCGTGTGGTTCTACATGGTTTTTACCTAGCATTTTTTTTCACTTGCAGCAAACCTTCATAAAAAAACGATACACTGGAAAACAGAGATTTTCATTAAGAGACACTATGTGTAACATCTCATCTGAAGTCAATAAACTTCTGTGTGACTTATGGTGACAACAGTCATACAACATAAGTACACCGTCAGCTTTACGACGCATTGTAGACATTACTGACTAAGAAATGTGGGTTTTTCGCGATCTCCACAAGATCAACTGCACCTTTTTGATGCTTTCCATAAATTATAAGTATCTTCAGATTTCTCAATTCGAATCAATCATAAATGAACAAAGATACCGACCCTCACTCAGAGGGACTAAAAGAGTCCCACATCTGGTAAAAAAAAATTATCCTATACTCCTACCTTACCGACCGCTGGGCCTACCAAAGTACTCTCCAGCCACCCCCCCCCGTTACATTTATTCACTCTATTGTTATATTTGCGCATTTTGCTACAAAATCTTTAAGTTAATTTTTTTGTTTCCCTCATTATGTACACACAGTGCACCACATATTGCCAGATAAAAACACAGATTTTGTTGACATTTTTGCAGATTTCTTAAAAAAGAAAACCTGAAATATCACATGGTCCTAAGTATTCAGACCCTTGCTCAGTATTTAGTAGAAGCACCCATTTGATCTAATACAGCCATGAGTCTTTTTTTGAAAGATTCACCAAGTTTTTTGTTCCCATCACCTGGATTGGGGATCCTCTGCCCTGTCCTCCTTGCAGGTCCTCTCCAGTTCTGTCAGGTTGGATTGTAAACGTTGGTGGACAGCCATTTTTTGGTCTCTCCAGAGTTGCTCAATTGGGTTTAAGTCAGGGCTTGGCTGGGCCATTCAAGAACAGTCACAGAGGTGTTGTGAAGCCACTCCTTAGTTATTTTAGCTGTGTGCTTAGGGTCATTTGGGTGTTTGCGGTTAGTTGGGGGGCGGGGCACCTAACCACACCAAACAACCCCCCCCCCCCCACCCCCCCCCCCCACCCCCTCCCCCCCACGTCCTGAGGTCCTGAAGCACTCTGGAGAAGTATTTTGGTCGTCCATGATATCCCTGTAACTTGGCCGCATTCATGCTTTCCCAAAAAAAAATAAAAAGGATGGTTGGGCATACCAGTCGCCCTGTCCCTGCCTCTGAAAAACACCCACCACCGTCATGATGCTGCCACCACCATGCTTCACTGTGGGGACTGTATTAGACAGGTGATGAGCAATGCCTGTTTTTCTCCACACATACCGCTTAGAATTAATGCCAAAAAGTTCTATCTTGGTCTCATCTGACCAGAGAATCTTATTTCTCACCATGTTGGAGTTCTTCAGGTGTTTTTTTAGCAAACTCCCTGCGGGCTTTCATGTGTCTTGCACTGATGAGAGACTTCCGTCGGGCCACTCTGCCATAAAACCCAGACTGGTGGAGGGCTGCAGTGATGGTTGACTTTCTACTACTTTCTTCTCCCATCTCCCGAATGCATCTCTGGAGCTCAGCCACAGTGATTTTTTTGGGTTCTTCTTTACCTCTCTCACTAAGGCTTTTCTCCCCCGATAGTTCAGTTTGGCCGGACGGCCAGCTCTAGTAAGGGTTCTTGTCGTTATTGGATTATGGAGGCCATCTGTGCTCCTTCAGGCACAACCATTAAGTGCAGCATAACATTTTTCTTGTAAACTTGGCCACCATCTGTGCCTTGCTCCAGAACCTTCTCTCTCTGAGTCCTCTTCACGCAGTATTCTCTTTTGACCCTCATGATTCTCATTTGCCTCGTCGTACATGCACTGTGAGCTGTAAGGTCTTATATTGACAGGTGTGTGGCTTTCCTAATCAAGTCCAATAAGTATAATCAAACACAGCTGGACTCAAATGAAGGTGTAGAACCATCTCAAGGATGTTCAGAAGAAATGGACAGCACCTGAGTTTATATGAGTGTCACAGCAAAGGGTCTTAATATTTAGGACCATGTGATATTTAAGTTTTTCGTTTTTAATAAATCTGCAAAAATGTCAATTCTGTTTTTTTTTTTTCTGTCAATATGGGGTGCTTGTGTACATTAATGAGGAAAAAAAAAAACTTAAATGATTTTAGCAAATGGCTGCAATATAACAAAGAGTGAAAACTTTAAGGGGTGTCTGAATACTTTCCGTACCCACTGTATATATAGCCTCTCAGACCTTGTGTCATCTTCACATTCTTTTGTTTTCTAATTGTAAAAGCAGAAGAGAAACTCTGGGAAGCTGTCAAAGCGATGAAGATCTCACGCTGACAGCGTGGTGAACTTCTTCGCGAGCCGGTCCGTCCAATTCCAGCCTGAGCGCCGCTTATTAGGGCACGTCTGCGCAGGCAGCCGGGGGGATGCGGCAGCACCCGGTCCACCCCGACGCAGGCATCCAGCGGGGCATCTGGCAGGGCTACACTTCAGGTCAGTCTATCTGAGAAGGGAGCGCATCAGCGACCACTTCATGGATGGCACGCTGTCTGTGGCTGACAGCTTGTCATTTATCACAACTGAGCAGTGGCGTCAGGTGGGATCATGATTAATTTCACTTTACCACTTTCAGAAATAAGCCCTATAAATCATCTTAAGCTCCGTGCGCAAGTTTTGTTGTAGCCACATGACAAATCTTCACCACATCCCGCTCCGCCTCAGCGGCCTACAATGGGTCCTGCCACACGGCTCACAAAAACCAGCCAGCGATGGCCAGGAAGGAGAGTGACATTTCGTAAATACCCCGAAGGATTATTAAAGCAAGACAGCTCCGGTTAGAGCCCACGGCGAGGGCTGAAGAAGCCGCATCGTCCATTTGTAAAGATAAATGCCTAGAAGTCTTTCTTCACAGTCCATCTGTTTTTAGCTTTAGCTTTATTTGGCGTCCTTACACATGCTAATGATATAGATGTGTCATTGAGATGTAAAACAGACTTTAATCAAATGTGGGTGGAGAAAAAGACTACGTCTAACACGACGTCTTCGGCAGCACAGGTGGCGGCATTCCAATCCATCAGTGTGCTTATTAACAGTTTTTATAGCACTTTAATCAGATGTCTTGGACTATGAGCTAAAATTGTGCTCTGCTTTCACGGGGTGAGTGCTCCAGTCATTTTAAAAGCATGTAATTGATGCCAATGTCACATCTGAAGATATCATCTTCCGCTGAGATGCTGTTTTTCTTTCCAGCTTTGGATGCCAGGCTGCTTAATTAAGTGATGACTTCCAAATTTAAATTAGGACGCTTGAAATGCATTTTTCTCTTTAAAAATGCCTTGTCAAGGAACCGCTTCACTCAGGAATATATTCGGTAGCCAAGCGTGATGCTATCCCTTAATCTATTGTCCACCGCCTCCATATCTCTTTTCCGGATGGCGGGTAATACTTCAGGACGGATGCCCTACATGCTAGAGTAATGTGACACTTAAACGATTTCCTCATAAGGCCCGGTGACAGATAGTGGAGGGTAAACAGCTGCTGCATGTTCCATTTTCTGTCCGCTCTGTGTGCATTTCAATGGCCACACTTTGCTCCAATTTATTCCCATCTCGGAGATATAGACCGTTTCCAACTGTGCCTAAATCCATATTCCCCAATAACACAGTATGCACTTCCCTGGTGAACTCGACAAATGCCACACAATCAGGGCTCCCCAGCTGCTAAGCTATGCCCCACAACACTTTGCTCAGGCACAGAGGCAAGTGAAGCTAATCGATTCCAAGGCTGTGCCTCTCAACCAAATGTAGTCCTGTTTCTAGGACGTAGTCTCTGAAAAGGAACTCAAAACTCAAAATTACACACATCACATGGAAAGGAGGGGGGAAAAAATGCTAGATGAGAAAAAACGTTTTTTTTTTCTTCTTTCCACTCGAGAAATAAAGGCATAAAACATTTTGTATGCAACAGAGGTAGGGGTTTTGAGCACTTTGTATAATTTTCTATTAAAGTGAAAAAGTTTGCGTGGCTAAATACTATATGGTTGCTAGTGTTGTCATGACACTTGAATTTCTAACTTGCAACACCTTGAAAAAAAAAATCTATATTCTATACCACTTTCAATACCTGCCACAACATAAAATATAGCATTAAAGGCATAAAATAAAATAAAAAAGAAAATAAATAATGTTCTTTACTTCTTACCTGAGATTCCTCAAGCATGATAGTCTTCATTAATAGTAATAATAATGTTCTTTTTTTTGTTTCACATATGCATAAAATGTGTGAAATGCTGTAATCATCCATCCACAAAAATGTTGGAAATTAT
The DNA here is from genome assembly GCA_018155175.1 of Sinocyclocheilus anophthalmus. Taxonomy (NCBI): domain Eukaryota; kingdom Metazoa; phylum Chordata; class Actinopteri; order Cypriniformes; family Cyprinidae; genus Sinocyclocheilus; species Sinocyclocheilus anophthalmus. The sequence goes on along the minus strand of JADLZN010010791.1, from coordinate 15,143 downwards.
GCAAAAGTGAAAAAAGCATAACTGAAAGCATGTTCCATTCCCAAATACATGCAAAACTCAAAGCACATACAGAGATGGAGTTGCATTTACTGTGAACAGAGTTGTTCTGAGATACTGAAAACACTGTATCATGAGCTGCACATGTAAATGAGCACAGTGATGCACTTTGCTATGAAAAATGCATTAAAGTACACATGGTGGAATAAACTTGCTGTTGGAGAGAATGCGAGTGCGCAGATGCCACAGTGTATTGATACTGCGGAAAAAATTCAAATATTGAAACCATTTTAAATATTCTGAATAAATAGGTAATATAATCAACGTTTTTGGCTGCTATAGGATATTTATATTCTCATTGAAGTATTCTTGTTCTGAAGTTTTAATTGGCTGCATTAAATAAATAATTTGCGCTCCACCTCAGCAGATGTGCACTACGGTGTTTCATAATATTTGCCGTACAGGTATATGGTAGGTGTCAGCGATGGTACCTCTCAAAGTCTCCCTGAAAGAAGTAAACAAACACAATGAAAAAAATTAATATTTCAGAACTTCATCATTGTGACCTGTTTTCTATATTGCACAAACTCCTCTCCTCACAGAAGCTCCCGAGACGCCGTCATTTATAGCTTTGAGCTACGGTAACTGCGAGATATGATTGCTTTGAGCATTTCTCATGCGCAGAACTTTCAGTCCGTGCAAATGAAACTAATTTGACTGGGGAAAGAGTGCCTTTGTATGGGTGTTTCGCACAGGCGCACGTGCTGCCATTGTTGCTCGGTTGGGAGGGCCAGGCTCGGATTGCCATCGCCACAGGCAGAGGGCCAACTGCGGTATCAGGGTGCTGGGAGGGTATCCCATAAAAATGCATGGCCACATGCTGCTTCCAAAGGCTTTTCATCTTCCCTCTGTCTGCCGAGCCCCAAACACCTGGAGCACAAGGGGAGTCCGGAGTGCATGTGTGTGCACAAGGAGGGATATGCACACACACAGGGATGCGTGGGCTTTGTCCGCCCGTCTGCCGGTCAGCTCTCCGACTGCTTATTAATTTAGAAGCGTTTGCAGTCTCTAGGGACAGAGAGATAAATGCCAGCAGCAGAGGCAGGCCGGCGGTGAACTCATAAAACCTATTAAAGGAAGCTGTTCATCACCTCCATCAGCAGGCCTGATTATGGCCAGGGCCAGCTGTAAACCTCCACAGCCCTCAGCGGAGCCCCAGACACACCACTCACTCTGCTAGCAGCCCTCCAAAGCCCCGCTGCCCACCCAGCGGCTCCCATTACGGTGAGGGATGAGATGGCGATCCCAACTACGTATGGGCTTTATCGACGGACGCAAGCGTGGCGCCGTAGCTTCAAATGCCAGTCACTGCGGTATTAGCTTTTCGCCTCACAACTGCATTGTGTGCGTGTGTCAATGGTGTTGTATTATCATACAAATACTTGCGAGATGAACATTTATTAAAAAAAGATGCTTGCTGCCTCTTGTGGTTGTCACAAATACAAGATAAAGATAAACTCATCACCCTCCATCAGATTTCCCCTCGGTTTTGCTTGTATCAGCAAGCGAGCGCAGCAGCCAGGACGCGACTGTATGTAGTTTTGTTCTATTAGGAGGTTTCATTCGCAACGCCCCCCTCCCCTCGTGTGATGTATTTCACTTATTTGTGTCTTTACGCATCACAAACGCCGTTTAGAAGCTCCTGCCCGCAGAGAGCAGGGAAACGGCGTGCCAAGGCATCAGTCAAAGAGCGAACCTACTTTACAATCAAACATTATGAACTGCTGTTGGAATTAGGACAGCTTCCAGGGAACTAGGGGACACAAAATTACCCAAATCCCATTAATCTTTTTTGAGAGAGATGCTGACATTTTGTAGTCTAATTAAAAATGCCACACAATGAATTTTCCAATGGTAACAATAATTAGCAATTGTCTAGGGACGAGAAAAGGGGACACAAATGCAATGGCTACGCCATATACGTGCTTGGCTTTTTGCTTATCACACTCAGATGGGGGAAACGGGTGGAAAAGGGCTCTTTGATGCATTGTAGTTCCGCATGTTATTATTGTCACACATTCTCCAAACTTCAATTAATTAAGTAGCGCAAAATGCCACTGCATGCTGCGAATAATTTAGATTAATGCATCCATTAAATTATCTGTTGCTATCATAATCAGCCATTTCCAAGGCAAATGTCCCTAGTGATTATTATTATATTATATTTATTATATTATAAATGACCGTGCCATTGCTAGCACCATGCTGGACTGCATGCTAAATGCATAAATGTACAGTTGCAAACATAGTGCAACATAACACATCCCGTTCCAAAAATTCTTGTTCTGAATAGGGCCTATATCTATATTATGTTAAGTAACACATTATTTTACAGTGTGCTTGTTACGTGTTACATGTACTATATAGTAATATGTTATAACGATAACACTTTAGAATAGGGAACACATATTTTTCCATATTAACTTTATTAATTCCTTTGCCTAATTTGCTGCTTGATTATAGTTAGTAAGGTACTTAAGTTTTAGGTATGGGTAGGATTTAGGGGACGAAATACGGCCATGCAAATAAGCATTGAGTGTTTTTATAAAGTACTAATAACCGCAATATGCTAGTAACATGCACGTTAAAGAAACAGGCTACTAGTGAAACTGTCCTAAAAATAAGCATTAAACCATATCACACTCTTCATACTGCATGTCAATATGCTAAAATCTACCCCAAAATTAACATATGATAATTATTCAGTACTTAAATGGCTTAACCAATAACTTAAATGTACATATCTTTATTAATAGACCTTCTCCAATGTATTCAAAGAATCATTTTATCTATTATATTGTTTAAAAAGTATGAGCGTGGTGCTAGCAAAATGGCTCTATGTAAAAGTGTCTGCCAAATGCATAAATATTTATTGCTATATAATATAATTAACATAACATATATGAAATATGTGTAATTGTCTATGTACACAGTAACCCTGTCTAAAGTCATTTGCGTTTCCTCATTACATTACATTATCTACTGGAGAACGGAAGGGCCAAAATGACATCTCCAATCCAGATGCCGGGGCCAATCATGATGTGAAACTGCCAAGTGATGCACTCCTTAAGATCCATCCATCTGTCACTCCAATTCCCTGGTCAGCAAATCATCTCTTTTCCAAAGACACTTGTGAAGCAGACTTCTCCTACCCACTTTAATCATCACTCCGTGCTCGAAATAACAGAGGCTGTCCCGTGGACCGCTGTCGTTTCTGGTGATCATAACAGATAATTACCCGCCTCCCTGGACAGCCATACTGCACATCTCTCCCAGAAGCACTATCTGCTAGTGAATGTGCTGTACTCGTGAAAGCTCGGTGTGTGAGTAACGAGCTCGAAGTGGCAGTGATTCAGTCCCTTATGTCACCCAGATAGTCTTCAGATGGCAAGCAAAGGTAAGTCAAACTTCACCTACAAAAAATGACTTTTTATCTTGAGGACGAGCATGAATTAATCAATAAAAAGGATGACCAGTAAAAAATGGTCTGCTCATAATTCCTCACAGGTGGCAGGTCTGGATCTGAGTGTGTGTTCTGGCAACAGGGGGCACTGTTGCTGTTCTGAAGGAGAGAGCTGGCAGCTTGCCGTAGTGAGTGAGTGACCAAAGGAAAATCATTGCTCAGTGACCGACGGGGAAGTTACACTGATCGCCATTGATCCTTTAGTGCTGTCCCCTAGCTTGACCACTGCCCTTGTGCCCGTGCAAGGCTAGCATAGTTTTTATCAGACTGGACCAGTGCATTACAGCCAATACACAATAACCCCATTACTGTACAGATGCCTGTGTGTGCAATGAGGGGAAAGTCAAACGAGAGACCTCAGATGCTTCGAGGATGCTCTGCATATTACCTAGATATTCTACACTCTCCTTATCGGTTCGTATTAGTGGGCATGTGAGATATGACATGCAAGCTATTAAGAGAGATTTATTTGGTCTGACATTATAAAACTGCTCAAATTGTTAAGGAAATGTAATTATAAGATGAAATGACGGAAGTTATTACTGTAGTTCCCCCAATCAAAAAAAAAAGTCAACTGTAAATTCAAACACGCAGTAAGAATATTCAAGAAAACTACTAAGACTGCACATAAATTGCTGTACATTATGATTGCTTCATTGTTTTTTCTGAAGTAAGAGTTTGCAATTACTAATAAAATGGAAATAATTCTGTTTATGGCTTGTTGACAAACTCATTAACATTACATGCTACTGCATGTTGGGTGTCGGAATCTTTTGTGTGTGTGTGAAGGAAACCTTGTCTCAAAGAACGCTATAATTAGCAGCTTTTTGGTTGAATGATACTGCAGCGTTTATAAACAATTTCGAATTGAATATGAGAAAGTTAAACATTTAGTAATTGTGAACAATTACACATATATATATATATATATATATATATATAGTATAATATATATATATATAGGAAAGTTTAGTTGCAAACGCTATAAATCCATTTAGATTAATTTGAGTAAAAATTTGTTTTCTTTACAAAGAAAGTGGCAAGATGAAAACCACTAATTTCTGTTTCAAACTTTCACATAGCATAACTTCAAAATTAAAATTCAATTTTGATTTTCAAAGATTTATTATAAAAATGTATTATTTTTCCCCAAAATGCAATAAATCCATTGAATCAATATAAAAGTTATTTCTCATATTGAAACTGTTAAAAATACACAACAAAGTAAGTTTATCCACATATGACAGCCTCTGAACTTGGTCAATACTAATCTTAATAATAGCTTGCGTTTCTTCCCCACCGCAGAAACCACCACTCACAAGTTCATCAATGCCAGCAAAATTTTAATGTTTGGACTAGGGCTGTGCAATTAATCGCATTGCGATTGTCATGCGCATCTCGTCAGTTAAGCCGGTTCTGTGATTAGTAGTAAATCTCCATCACGTGCTTTCAGATGGAGCGGCATTTAATACACAGAGCCGTAGATCACTGACAAACTATGCAATATTGCGTTCATAATTGAAGGTGATTCATCTGCGATTATTAACGCGATATTGTGTAGATTGTCAGTTACTGTTCACAATGCGTGGAATGGTGCGGTGTGGTCGGTTGAGCGGCTATATCACATTTGGCGTTTGTCGCGGTTTGGAAAGATAAAAAAACATGACAGAATAACACGCCGGATATTGCATTTTGCATATAATTAAAAATTAACTTTTCAATACCGACCAGAAACAATACTGATTTTGGTGGGAACTAAATTAAAAAAAAAGGCGTTTATCACATTTTGGAAGCAAACTCTTCATATAAACCATTCTTTTTGTTAATAGATTTAATTTAATGGTCACACTTTAGTTTAGGGACCAATTCTCTCTATCGACTAACTATTGATTACAACCTTTGCCTCAAACTCCTAATTTGCTGCTTATTAACAGTTAGTAAGGTAGTTGTTAAATTTAAGTATTAGGTACTAAATATGGTCATGCAGAATAAGGCATTAATATGCGCTTTATAAGTAGTAATAAACAGTCAATATGCTAGTAATGTGCATGCTAATAAGCAACTAGTTAATAGGGAAAATTGGTTATAAAAAAAAGAAAATGTTACCCATTTAAATTTGATAAACTAATAATTTCATTGGTTTGTATAAGTCATCACCCCAAGTATATACAGTATAATATAAAGCTAACAGTATAATTTGGTATGAAATTAGCTATTTTTTACACTGTGGAGCACTGCATTATAAATATTGTTTAAAGAATAATGTAAATAAATAAAAATAAGCTAAGTGACATGTATAAAACATCACTATTGTTATTGTTGTATTAAAATTAACACTAACCAGTGTCATCAAAATCAACATGAAAAAGATACGTTAGTAACAAAATACTGTAACAAACAATAAGTAGATAGAATGTCAGAAAGATAGACAGATAGATAGACAGACAGACAGACAGAAAGATTCAGTTGGTTGGTTAACTGATCAATTATTTGCTAGACACATCCACAGGTACAAGCTCCCACACAAACAAAACCAAACATGAACCATCCACATGCACATGCACATCCACAAACGTCTCAAACAAAATCTATAATCAAGATCCTGTGCTCCACCCCCTCCAGTGAGGCCAATTGGTATTCCGGAAGATCCTCAGTCCCCTGTTGCGTTCCCAATCTCCAACCAGGAAAGAGAGAAAAGAGGTCACTAAGCCCTAGGATGGAAGATGCCTGGCGATGGATTAATGGCTGGGAGAACAAATGAAGTCTTGGAGAGAGTTTATATTTTTCAATACAAAGCAGAAAAGTGGATGGCTATTTTATTTTATACTGGTCCTCCGCACAGTTTGCCTGCATTAGCACACCTCTGAAACAGCACTGACTTTCACCGTACATGAGAAGGAGAATAGGATGAAATCTACTTACTGCATTGAAATGAGGTAACGCACATCTTTCGAGTGAAATTGAGTGTTGTTGGCAGTACAGTGGAGTGGGGCTCGGATTGAAATTGGATCGTGGTGTAGGAAGATAGTTATTTTTAACCCAACACGCACAAGGTATGGCTGTAAATATTGTAGCATAGGGGTTGAAATAAGACAAAAAAAAGGATATGGTCATTCTTAGGGGAAAATATTTAATGCATACTTTCTTTTAACAGCCAGCGAAAGAGCTCGCAATTACTAATTTAACAAACAATACATGCCCTAGTTTGCCCAAAACAATCTTATGCACGGTACAAATACTACAATAAAACAGCATCAAGCAACAGCAAACAGAAATGCTAATTCCATTCATTATCACTAAGAGCTATTTCTATTTGCATATTCGATGTCCCACAGTCCAGGTTTGACTGGCATATCCAAATATACCGCCACAGAGATTACAGCCTCAAGGGCACTGCTCACTGGCAGATGCTACAAATACTGTAACAGACAAAAGCTCTGTAGATGTTGTGTAACGTGAATAACAAAGCATGCTGGGGCTACAGGCCTCTGGGGTAGAAAAAGCCCTTTTGATTTGATTTTCTTTCTCAACTCAAAACCACACACAGCTAACCATCACACCATCACAGAACTTTCCTAAACACTTTGTTCATCTATATGCTCTGCAAAACAGTCCTGAATCACGAGGTCATTGCAAGATGCCTGAAAGCGCACATGTATTTTGAGACAATAAAAAGGTTGCAACTGTTAATATTTAATGAAGATGAGCTAACATAAGCTTACAATAAACCATTAAAGCTTAATAAATACTGTAACAAATCTATTGCTTATTGTTGCTTAATGAAGCAGTTTTATTAAGTGTTACCGATTAAATAAGCAGGGAACAAAGCCATGTTGTTGAAAGGGCCCTACTGTTGTCATGAAGGCCATCAAAAATGCTATTTCAGTTGGAGGAAAATGCAGAATACCTGTAGTGCAATAAAATTGTTTTCCATAACTGGGAGTGAATAGATTTGCTGTGAAGTATGTGCAAAGTGGGCTCACATTGACTGCTCCATTCACAGAGATTCAAGTGTGAAATACACCTGCCCTATAATACACTCCAGCTCCAGGATCAACACCATACTCTACTAAATGCAAAAGGCAAACACTTCACAAAGTTATAAATGTCAGGTTTACAAGATTTTCTACAGCATTTATTAAGCTAGGTAATGCTAATGTATAAATATACCACTGTTGATGTTTACATTCAACCAATTATTCGTGCATAATACATTACAAATAATGATGTTAAAATATACCACTTGAAATGCTAAAATTGCATTAATGCACTACACTACCGTTCACAAATCTCGGGTCAGTATGATTTCTTAATGTTTTTAAAAGTCTTAGGTGACATATTTGATCAAAAATACAGTAAATCAGTAATTGTTGAATGTTTATTACAAAATAAATGTTATTTTTTATTTAAATCATTTATTTGATTACTTCAGTGTCACATGTTCCTTGAGAAATCATTCTAATATGGCTGAATTTACTCCTCACAAAAAGACGTCCTGTTATTAAATGTTGAATATGTTGTGCTGCGTAATGTTTTTTTGCCAGTAACCTCCCAAAAAACACATGCCTTTAAAATAGAAATCTGTTGTAACACAACACATGGGCCTTTGGTCATGAAATGTTCACCTTATTAATTTTCTAATATATATAATAGTGCGGTAATAAGATGCTGAAAAAAATGAATCGCATCCAAATAAATGTTTGTGTTTACATAATTACTGGTTTACTGTGTATTATTATTATATATAAATCACACACATACATAATCTATTTTGAAATATTTCTAGTATATACATGTATAACATTTTATTCTATAAGTGATATTATAACATAAATATTTTAATATATCACATAATTTTTTCTAGAGCTATTTATATATTAATTATACTATAAATAGATATATATATATCTAGTATCTATCATTTGGGTAGTGATATCAGTCCATAAATATACATAGTACACGCACATATTATGTAAATAATTGTTTTTATTTTGGATGTGATTAATTGCGATTTAATCGTTTGACAGCACTACTCAAACCCAAACACGACACGCCAAAAAACACACACACACACACACACACAGACTCACTCACTCAGACACACACACACTCACAGACACAAACACACACACACACAAACACAAAAAAAACACACACACGTAGGGTTAAAATGCGTGGAGCACTATTTGGCATTTAATAACCTCCCAAATAAATTAATTGTTACATAATTTGTTGAAAAAGTACATACTTATAATCACGTTTGTAATGATGCGTCATTCTCTACCCTCGCATTTGCTCTCCATCTCTGATTCACGTCAATCTATATTTTACGTATGCATAAGACAGAGTTAAAAGACCTGCTGAAGCATGAAACGCCAGCACATCTATTCAAGGCAACTTTTAAAAAACATACAATCAATACATCAGGGTGATGAACTCCCAATCAATAGCATTCGGTGGCGTGGAATGGAATTGAAAAAGCAGGTATTGGGAGATGTTTTATTATCTGTGCTGGAAGCTCCAAGTTGCACTGGCCAAGGAGACCCAGATAAGAATACAATAGCAGCTCGGCTGTCAGCAGAGGTCATACTCCAGTGAGTTGAATTCTGCCCGTAACTCCTAAACTAAAGTTTCCTCATAACCACATGTTTGTGCTCGCCGAACTCCTGTTGAGAATCTTTCAGAAAATCGGCTACTTTTGTAGAAACTGCACATATATGTCGAGTGGTGCTTCAGATGAGTGTTCTAGTTTCTCCTGCACAAGCTGATAAAGCCTTTAGTCCACGAGAAGTTGTGAGGGAGGGAGTGAAAGACGGAGGCTAGCTACAGTGGTAGCCTTGACTCCTGAGGATACCCACGCAAGAACCCATAGAGAGAGCCTCGGAACTAAGGCTGCAAATCCAGCCTGATCCGTGTGACCTATCCGAGCTTCATACATCTCTCTCATCGGACTGTGGAGGGAAAGGGAGGGCCCTCTGGCATGGTGCTGCATGTGGCCCACTTGCACTAACTTGTTTAATTGCCTCAGTGTTTTTTCCACACGCTCTATGCGGCCTCTGCCCTGTGCGCGGAGATGCGTTTGCTGTGATGGTGCGGCGAAAACAGAGCGTGGTAATGTCATTATCTGCAGGACTTTTTAGCAACTGTCAAAAGCCAAAAATACTGTATCTCACTGGCAGGATTTCCTGGAGTGCAGCTGATTATTTGTTCTTCCATTCGGCTCATGTTGGCCTAGGAGCCAGAAGCTGAGAAAAGAGGCACATCGAGCATAATTTATTTGTGCTCGCTGAACTGCGCAGCAGAGAGCGTTTTCACTGAATGTTGGGTCAACGATCTTTAGCGCTATCCGGATGGGATTCGTTTTCTAAATGATTTTTTGAGTTGCAGTTGTTAATGAAGAACGGCTGTGATTTCGAGCACTAATTCAGACGGGATCGGGATCTCTAGTTACTACTATAGTGGGAGTTTTCCGTCGGGAGTGGGCGTGTGGAAGGTTGCCTGCATAGTTAATTTGTTAGTCATATCATATAGCCACGGATTAATTAATTAGGGTGAGGTCAACCATGATGGTGCTATCAACCGCTGTTAAGTATTTAATAAATTGTACACTTTACAAGATCCCTCCTTTGTGACCATTCCAGTAATGCATTAGTTTGAAATACCTTTGTGTATGAAATGTGCTATACAAATAAACTTACCTTGCCTTGCCTATTATGTGAATGACATGAGCAATATATTTTTTACATTTTATGTCTTTTTATTGTTAGTTTATAAAACAACTTTGGATTTAAAATAAATCATTCATTCATTTATTTGTAAGTTAATGAATAACGTAGTAGTTATGTAGATAATGAAAACTACGATTCATGAATGCTGTCGAAGAATTTTTGATTCTCAGTTCACATTAACCATGACTGCTCGTGAATTATGAATATGAATGAACATAAATAATAAAATAAATAATGAATAAAATAAATAATAAAAATAAATAAAATAAATCCTGGTATATCATAAGAAACAAAATCCAAATTAAAAATATTCAACAGATTTTATAATTATAATAATATATACCCAGGGAAGATAAAACTTCTGCCAACACTACCATACTTGCGAAACACACCCTTTTTACTACAATAGTGATATCCATACTATTTTCCAGTTTTAATGCCTTATGAAAATTCTAAAATACAAGAAACATCACATTAAGAGTGTAATAGTGTTTTGCTGTTGTTTTTTTTTTGATATGGTTTTTCTTGTTTTTCATTCAAGTTTTTTATTTTTTTTTTTGTTAAAGTTGGGAAATTAGAGAAATAGTTACATTAATATTTTATGTTTTTGGCATCTAATGTAGTGTGCCCGTGTTTTGATTTTTATTATACGATAATACAGAATCCACTATAATTCATACTAATCCCGATCAGTTTAAAAAAAATTATAATAGGATAAAATGCTAAATCTATATATATATATAGTTATTTTGCCACTTGTACAGACCTGTTGATTTGGATGGATAATTAAATCGCAAGTAGTAGGGAGCAGACACACAACCACACGAACTCCTGTCCGAATCAAGCTGTTTCTTCTCGACATTATTGTGAGAAAAGTGTAGCGAGGCGGACACCAGAGAGGATTAATCCCTTTGGTGGGCTATTAGGCTCACCATTTCATATTAGTCCAATGAGCGCAACACCTCGCTCTCGTTTGCCAGCGAAGAAGCAGATGGCTTGGACACCACACATCCCACAGGAGGCCAGCTCGGTTGCGTTTTCATCCCTTCCTTCAGTTCATGAGGTCATTCAGGTGGATCGAAGTGTAATTGGCAACATGTTGGCAAATGAGGACGCTAAGCTAGCGGGGTAACATTCATCCATACTTGTAAATATCAAATGAAAGTGAAGAGTGAAATTACCTGTCGAGGGGCTTCTCTTCATTAAATACCATCTGAAACGTAACACAGATACTAATGGGTGCTGCAGCTATGCCGGATGATATCAGAGAGAGGCATACATCAAGAAACAGATTGTTAATATCAACCGTTTCATCTGGCTGATGGTGAAATAAAGGCCAATGGAGCTTGCAGTAACACGGTGCGACATGGAGCGCCGTCTAATGGGACGAGCAGTCTGCGCGGCACGAACGTAATGGAGTGAGACGTCATTTTTCACCAGGGAGCATGACGAATGTCAAGGTGCTGCAACATGCTATTTGTAAACGTAGTGCTGAGACATACCCTGATTAGCCAAGGTTAGGCCAGGACAAATCAGGCCGATTGCCATGCTAACACTGAAAGATTCCACCTAAAGGTGCGCAACACAACTGCAAGTCATTCCTTTCCAAAAAGCGAACGGTTTCTGGCGACATTGCTAATGCGATGTGGCCGTCTAGTAATGCAACATGGCTGAGAATGTTAAAGATGAATGTTGTGAAAAGTTGTAGATATTGTAGCATACTATACACTATATAGGCAAATTATATATGTGTGTATATGTGTATATGTAAATTAAATGAATTACAAGTGAAAACTTGGCAATTTTATATTTATATTACAGTGTGTATATACTGTGTATATATATATAGTATATCTATAATACACAATATATAGGGTATATTAATATATATAATATATTTCCATATGCAGAACAAAGTTTTTCTCTTTCTTCTAATGAGCATTTTATCAGGCCTTATATTATCAATAACGAAAACAAATTGGTGTATATTTATAATAAACTCTTAATATTTAAATATAAAATCTTATAATATATATATAAAAACAATATAATACTTTATAAGAAATGCTACATTATCTTCACATTCGGCTCGATCATGTGATAACTCACACACCGGGACACCCACAACACAAGCACACACACAAAGTGGCAAAACAGAATAATAATCATCCGTTATGAATTATGCACGTGCGGCAATTTACTACAATTCTGCCCTTCCCAAAACATAGTCCTTGCAAGTAACAATGATGTGTGTATTAAACTGACAATGCATACCTTCAATTGGACCAGACTACAAAGCCCGACAGCCGATGCAAGCCCCCACCCATAAATTTCCAGCATTACAACTACTAACACCAACAACCTCGCAGTTAATAAAGATCCCTTTAATTACAAAAACGTGCGTAAGTTTTCTCACAGAAACTACCTCTCCGTACGTCAACCTTTACCTTGCGGGTGCTGGTGGCATTTTCAGCACAGTACAGTGGAAGTTGATTGCAGCTCTGAGCCGTGTTTGTGCACCACACATGCTTACCAGCATCAAAAACGATGAGTCTGCGATGATCAACGGACGCTGCGGTTTATAGGTCAAGCAGCACGAGCGGGACTTCTAAACAGAGACTATTTTATTTTGAAATGATGATGGAAATTGCTGCTGCGTGGAGAGCATGGATTTAACTGGCTCGTCCGTTCGTTAATGAGAGTAATTCATGCCTTGCACCCCCAACACCCTACACCCCCCGCTCGCCCTCCACACCTCAAAAAAACCACCCACCCCCCCCCCCACCCCCACCCACCCCCCCACCCCCCCCCCCCCCGCCCACCCCCCCCCCCCCCCCCCCACAAAACCCCTCGCGTTCTGAGGTGACGTCCGCGGGGGTGTCAAAACAGACGTGACGTCATGCTATTCTTCACTATGATCTTCTGCAGGAACGGAAAAGCCGTGACACTTGTCTTATTAACCACAGGATCCAGCATGTATCTTCATTAATAGCCTATTAAAAGCGACAGGGAAAATATGAGAAACTGACCTCTTTTACACAATTTCCGTCAAAGAAATGGGGGAGAAATTGCATGATTTATGTTTTCAGGAGAGAAAAAATAAGTTATTTAGCTGAAGTTCAAAGGCTAAATAAATCATCCTTAGGCCGGCAAAGAAAAAAAAAAGAAAACAACAACAACAACAACAAATCTTTAAGCTACCACATCAGACCAAAGCAGAGTTCATCCCAAAAGGCATTCCGGATGAAACCAAACCATCATTTTCTGGACTAACTCATGACTCACGCTGGGCTAGAACACACAATAGCCTCGAGGTCAGACAGGGAGTAAAACTAGTGTTCCAGAGCCCTTTTACAGCACTCCACAAAACATTCAATACATCCTGCGGGAAGGGACGCTGGGAATCGAGGTACAGGTGATAGATGTCAGTGTACATTTATATCAAAAGATCTCCATGAATTCCCTTCATCTAGCTGCATGGTGAATAAGAACAAATTAACCTCGATCACCTCGAAAAACTTGAAATTGAATGCGTCCCATGTGCTAACTGTCTCTGCACTGACGCCGACTAAACCACTTCACTGAGGTTTTCAAACAGCAAAGTAATCAGCCATTAGAACATACAAGCACAGAGCAGTCTGTGCAGGTCTATAACGTGACTCTATAGGGCATTGATTAATTAGAATTTAATTTAAGGTTATGCTAAAAGCAGCGAATCAAAGCCATGTTGTCTTATTTCCAGTATTAGTTTGGTGTCCCTTCAGAGAATGAGTCAAATGCAATCTCACTCACACAGAGACCAGCACTGAATCGAAGAGGATGGCCTCTTTTCCTTCTTAAGTCCTAATTAGTTGTAGCAAAGCCAGACACACTCTGCTCCTTTGAATAGATTCATTCTGGAAGGAGCGAAAAGCATCAAAGATGTAATTTTCCCCCGTGTCAGTTTGGTGGAAGAACAAGAGACAATCTTACGTCCTCTTTTGCCTCCGAATGATTTTCATTCAGTGTCCACACAGCCAGTTATTATCTTTATGACACCACTCCGTCCAAGCTCACACAAAGACACACCCTCACGAGTCTCTGGTCTGCAGTAACAGATTGGTGCGGGTGTGGGGGCGCTCGGGCGTAGGTGGGTTCACAATTAAACATTGGGCTTATTATGGTCGGTCGGATTAGACGCCGGTGGTGGCTGCTTGTGCTAAGCCGGCAACGTACCACACTCTCTCCAGTATGAGAGGGCATATTGCAGAAAGAAAGGTCAAAGAAGGTCAAATCACTGAGCCTGGGGACATTTTGGTTGACTAAACCGCAATGGAGGGCTCATGGTCCACAGTGGAGGAGTACTGAAATATATATAGCGGATGTATGGATGGATTGGTAAATAAATAAATAAATATTTCCCCCTTGCAGTCTGTTTCGGAAGAGACATGCGTGAAATACCCTGGAGGTGAATCTTGACAGTGATGGTCTGCCACCTGAGTTTATTTGTAACATTACTTTACTTCAAAGGATCCTGCTGTTGGATATTGCCATTAAATTGGCTTTCCACTGGCTGATCTTATCATAGCAGTACACTCTTCAATCCATCAACCTTCACATCTGAAAGATTTCAGGAGGTAAAATCTAGCGTTTACTTTATGAAAAGGAATTTGAAGAGGGAAGTTCATGGAGCAAAGTTGGTGCTTTTCTTGGACTGACCTGCTAGCCATAGAGTATCCCATTTAATTATAATGCTGCTGAGGGAAAAATGTGATCAAGAGACATTCTAAAAAATTTACTTTCATAATCAATGCTTTACAACCATGTTAACCCTAGTGAGAAATAAATATACTAAAACATATTTGAAATGCATTTATTTCATGCTAAGTACACTATATTTACATATTTGTGACCCT